>JAJPUD010012397.1:32668-49496 GCA_023553655.1 Myrmecobius fasciatus | reverse complement strand
TTGATTTAATCTAATTAACTCCTTCACATATAATAGACAGGGGGCTCATATATTTATTGTCTAGATTATTGATTTGTTAAATCTCTGGATTAATCACAAACAGTATAAAGCAAGCAGGCTTCTTCCTCCCTCCCTTTCCCACTTAACAGTATTTTATTTTTTTCCAATTACATGTAATTATAGTTTTCAACATCCAGTTTTATATTTGAATTCTGAATTTTCTCCATCTCTCCACACCCCCTCCCCAAGACAGCAAATAATCTGATATGGGTTATGCATGTACAACCACATTAGTCATGCTGTGAAAAAATCAGAGCAAAAGGGAAAAACCACAAGAACAACAACAAAAAGTGAAAACAGTATGCTTTGATCTGCATTCAGAATTCCAGAGTTCTTACAATAAATGTGAATAGCATTTTCCATCATGAGTCCTTTTTGAATTGTCTTGAATCATTGTACTTGATAATGTAATAAAAAATGACACATTTTGCAGTTCATAATGTTTTCTATCTCTTGTTTGGTCATAATTTTTTCTCTTTTCCATAGATCTGACAGGTATTCTCTTCTAACTTGCTGATGGTAATACCCTTTATGTCTAAATTATGTATCCATTTGGACCTTAATATATAGTATGAAATGCTGGTCTATGCTTAGTTTTGGTCATACTATTTTCCAGTTTTTGGCAATAGTAAATTCTTGTCCCAGAAGCTGGAATTTTTGGGATTATCAAACGGTAGATTACTATAATCATTTACTACTGTGTCTTGTGTATTAAAGCTATTCCACTGATCTATTACTCTATTTCTTAGCCAGGACCAAATAGTTTTGCTGATTGCTACTTTACAATATAGTTTTAGGTCTGGCACCATTAGGCTACCTTCCTTTGCATTTTTTCATTAATTCCCTTGATATTATTGACCTTTTTTTGTTCTGCCAGATGAATTTCGTTATTTATTTTTCTAGCTCTATAAAATAATTTTTAGTAGTTTGATGGTATGGTATTGAATAAGTACTTTAATTTAGCTAGAATTGTCATTTTGATTATATTAGCTTGGCCTACCCATAAACAATCAATATCTTTCTAATTTTTTTTAGATCTTACATTATTTGTGTAAAAAATGTTTTGTAATGGTGCTTATACAGCTTCTGGGATGTCTTGGTAGATAGTCTCCCAAGTATTTTGTGTTGTCTACAGTATTTTAAATGGAATTTCTTTTTCTATCTCTTGCTGCTGGGCTTTGTTGGTAACATGTAGATATGTCAATGATTTTGTATCCTGCAACTTTGCTAAAGTTATTATTTCAAGTAATTTTTTAGTTGATTCTCTAAAATATATCTCTAAATATATCATCATATCTGCAAAAACTGATAGTTTTGTTTCCTCATTACCTTTTCTAATTCTTTCCTTTTTTTTTGCTGCTTATGGTAACATTTCTAGTATAATATTGAATAATAGTGGTGGCAATGGACATCCTTTGTTTCATCCCTGATCTTATTGGGAAATTGGTTGAAAATTTTCTTTCTCTGTTTTGGCACTTCCTCATTTAGATATTTGTGTCATAAAAAGAATTTGACAGAACTCCTTCTTTGCTTATTTGTCCAAATAGTTTATATAGTATTGGAATTAATTGTTCTTTAAATGTTTGATAGAATTCACTTGTAAATCCATCTGACCCTGGAGGTTTTTCTTAGGTCTTTTCTCATTATTACTATTCTCTTTGTTGAAATTATTATTTCTATCATCTTTCTTTAGGATTTTTAAAGATTAAATTCTTTAGAATTAGATTATTTAGTTTCCACTTATTTTTAATCTATCTCTCTATGACTTTGTATTACACATAATTTTTATTGCACCATGATCCGAAAAGGATGCATTAATATTTCTACCTGTATTTTTAGGCACAGAATTATTCTTTTCTTTCCTTGTTTTTTTGGATTGTGTCATTCATAAGTAATCTCTGAAGTAAGTTTCAATTGATTCTCACATCAAAGGCAGCTAAATTTAAAATGAAGAAAAACACCAAGTACCACTAAGTTGGTGAAATATTTTGATAAGAAAGGGAGTTAGATGGGGCAGCTAGTTGGTGTAGTAGTTAGAGTACCAGCCCTGAAGTCAGGAGGACCTGAGTTCAAATCTGGCCTCAGACACTTAAAGTATTTCCTGGCTATGTGACCCTGGGCAAGTCACTTAATCCCAATTGCCTCAGCAAAAATAAAATAAAATAAAGGTAGATAGAATGAACCAAAGGTATCAAGATAGGAAGGGAATAAGAATTTATATAGCACTTACAATGCACCAGGAACTGTGCTAAGTGTTTTCCAGTGTTATAGAGGAAGTCCTGTAAGAAGTCCAAAGTGAAGACTTGAGTTCAAATGTGGCCTCAGATAATTACTAGCTATGTGATCCTAGGCAAGCCAATTAACCTCTGTCTGCCTCAGTTTCTCAAAACTGTAAAATTTAATATAATTTACTTCACAGAATTATTGTGAGAATCAAATGAAATAATATAACATAATGTAAATAATTTAAAAAGCACTTAGCACAGTTCCTGGTACATTGTAAGTGCTATATAAATGCTTATTCCCTTCCTATTAATAGAAATATTCTCTGAACACTCTTGTTTGTCAATGATATTTTGAGATAGTATCTTGAAAATAGGATGTACTTAATAAATGTTCATTGCTTCAATTGATAGGTTTTATTAAAGCTTGTAATCACACAGAGCCTTCTAAATAAGAATCATTGTGACTCAAAAGAGTTCAACATAGCACTCTACACTTGAAAAACAAAATGGATGAAAAATGCATATTGCCACAATTATGACCTACAGGAACCTATTGAATTACTACATCATTACATATATTTTAGACAGGTGCTATAGATAAAAATGAGATAGACTTGAGTCAAATAAATGATATAATGGGATTACATCTGAAAAATCAAACAGCACTTTTCCATAAGATCCTAAGCTACTCACTACCACAAACTTCCATCTTTTCAACACCAATATTCTATAGAAAACTCAGAATCCAAATTTCAAATGGATGAAAAAACGGGAACATTTAAGTATTGAAGTAAATAACATAGATATAGAACTAGACACAGACAGATGGGTAGCAGAGAGTTAACTGAGAGGTACATATAGACAGATAAAAGAGAAATGGATAATAGATTTAGATAATAGAGATAGTTATAAATAATATAAATAAAAGAGATAAAAGACAATAGATACAAAGAGTTAGATGAGAGATAATAAATGGATGACAAATAAATAAAAGAAATGGATTATAGAAATAAATAGATAATAAAAAACAGATAGATGGATGAGAGAAAGCTATAGAGAAATAGAGAACACATTAAGAAAGAGATGGACAGACAGAGAGCATTTACTAAGTACTTATTCTGTGTCGGGCACCATAGTGATTATTTTCTCCCTAAAGTTTGTGAAGCCCTTGAAGATCTTGGAACAAGAGGCATGACATCTCAATATTAGAAAAGGTCAGTTTGTTCCCTCAGTTATGAATGGCAGTAAACCCAAATAATGCCATCATAGGATCACATGGACAAGCTGTAGGTCCCCAAACAACAGCCAGATGAGCAGTAAAATAGTCCAATGAAGGTTTAGTTGCCATTTGAGAAAATATCCCCTAAGAAAGCTATGTGCCATCTAGATTTGGCTTTTTCTTCTGCTTTATATGGATTGGCAAGGCAAAGGATCTTTTGTTCCATCAAGTAGGGTGTAGCTGCTGTTTCAACCCAAGGGGCCTTCTTTTAAGGTGGACAGGGATAGTAATTGGTTCTGACAGGCAGATGCATTATGTCTAGGTTGGAAGTAAAAGATGTTGCTCCTGAAAGACTGTGACATTTATTTCTCTTTGGAATAGGTCCAGGTAAGCTAGTTATAGCAAATAGTTAGCAATGGTTGTGGCCATGGAAGAACTGAATGCCAGATTTCAGAAAAGAAATTACTTTCTTGAAAGAGAGAATTTGGGAGCTGAAAGAAGCTCAGAGTTTCATTTGTTCTATACCTGGAAAAAATCCTCCCCATAATGTGATTCATTAAATATTTATTAAATGCCTACTGAGTGCCAGGCACTATGCTAAAGCCAGGGATGCAATTAATAAAAAAAAAAAGTCTCTGCCCTTAATAAGCTTACAATCTGAAGGGGGAAGCAGCATACAAAAGGAGCTAGAAATGTTGGGGGAATAATACTGGAATAGCAGGGGGTCTCTCGTAGGGGACATCTTGTTCTATGGAGTTGAAACCAGGAAGAGCATCAGATCAAGGTGGAATGATCTGAAAGTCCAGCTTCTGCCCTCTATCCGTAAAGGAAAGCATTGGGAAGAATGTAGTGATCTACCCTCTAACCCTCAAATTAGAGGGTAGAGGAGGCTGAGAGAGGAAGAGTCAACTTCTATCTGAAAACTGTACAGGAATGGGACCCAACATTGGCTCCAGACAACCCTGTATACTTTGAACAGCTCCACTTGTTGGGAGGTTTTAGTGACCTCCATGTCTCAATTGGTCTCTGCCATTTCCATCCATTTTTTTTGGTTCTATCCTCTGAGATCAGAGTAAATGCTCTGTCAAATTAGTCAAATTAATTAGAAAAGAAACTTAATTGAGTTAAACATGCTAAAGTTATGTTGAGTTTTACTGAACTCAATCTAGCCATTCTTTTAAAAGACCTTTCTAATGATATCAAGCCAAGCAACTTCAAAAAATTCAAACCAAACAAAAATAGCAACTATAATTTTGTGATGTGCCCTCCCCATATGATTAGAAGAGGAAAATACTCCTGCTATAGATTACTTTTTGCTTTTTACAGCCTAGGAAGATTTGAGTTCAAATCCTGCCTCTGGCCTCCTGGATTAATGAGTTAATGAAAAATAATTAATGAGTGGGTTGCCATTTCTTTCTCTAGCTCATTTTACAGATTTTACACTGAGGCCAACCAGGTTAAGTAACTTGCCCAGGTTTGCATAGCTAACAAGTGTGATGGTGGATTTGAACTCATGAAGATGAGTCTTCCTGACCCCAAGTTCAACATTCTATTCATTTTACCATCTAGCTATCCAATAATAACACTAATAACTAGCATTTATTTAGTACTCTAAGCTTTTCAAGTATTTTACGCATATTGATCTCACAACAACCTGGAAAGGTAGGTGCTATTATTATCCCTTGTTTACAAATGAGAAAACTGAGACAGGTAGGGAATGTGATTTGCCCAATCTTACTGATAAGCAGTAAGGAAGAATTAGGGTGGAGAAAAGGTTATACAGATTAGAATAGAAAATATAATAAACCAGAATAAATGAGCTTTTTGGTTTAGGGTCAAGATTTAAAACAACTTTAGTTCACCTAAGGAGAGAAGGATTGGGAGTGTGGAGGAGATAATTGCTTTTATCAATATTTAGGTTTGTAAAGAAAGTCAGGGATGTGGTCAGGGTGCTCATGGCTTATTTTCATAAAGAGATTATTAAACTATTTGTAAAGGCACTTTGTGCAACTAGTTGGTGCAATAGATAGAACATTAGGCCTTGAGTCAGAAAAATCTAGATTCAAATTTTGATCCAAGCACCTGGAAATTATATGACCTGGGCAAACCATAGTCTCTATCTGCCTCAGTTTCCTCATTTTTAGTTCTTTTTTTAAAATTTTTTGCCAGTTACATGCAAAACAATTTTAAACATTTGTTTTTAAAACTTTAAATTCCAAAATTTCTCTTCCTCCCTCCCCACCCCACATTGAGAAGACGCATGAAGTTACGCAAAACAGTTCCATAAAAGTCATATTGCAAAAGAAAACATAAACATAAAACTTTTTCCCCCCAAAAAAATTCAAGAAAAATAAATTTTTTTTTTAAAGTATGCTTCATTCTGTATTCAGAAAAATCAATTCTTTCTCTAGGTATGATTAGTATTTTCATCATAAGTCCTTCAGACTTGTCTTGAATCACTGTATTGCTGAGAATAACAGTCATTCACAGCATCTTATATTATTGCAGTTATTTTGTATATACATAGTACAGTTTGTTTACATTAGGTCATAGAAGTCTTTCCAGGTTTTTCTGAGAGCATCCTGCTCATTTTTTATAGCATATAATATTCCATCATAATCACATTCAACAATTTATTCAGTCATTCTTCAGTTGATGAGCATCCTCTCAATTTACAATTCTTTGCCCTAAAAAAAGAGCTACTATATTGGGCCAATTAGATTGGGAGGATTGAGTACCAACCCCAAAGTTAAGAGGACCTGAGTTCAAATCTGGCCTCAGACACTGTGTGACTTTAGGCAAGTCACTTAAGCCCAATTGCCTCAGGAAAAAAAAAAGAGAGAAAGAAAAGAGTTGCTATAAATATTTTTGTACATATAGGTCCTTTTCCTTTCCTTTTTAAAAAATCTCTTTTGGAGTACATACTTAGTAGAGATATCTTTAGGTCAAAGGTTATGCTAGTTTTATAGTCTCTTAGGCACACTCCCAAATTGCTCTACTGATTGATCAGCTCACAATTTTACAATGATGCATTAATGTCCCATTCTCCCCCTCCCCATATTCCCTCCAACATTTTCACTCTCTTTTTCTGTCCTATTCATCAATCTAATAGGTATGAAATATTTTAAAAATTTTCATTTATTTCTCCAATGAATACTGAATTAAAGTATTTTTCAATATGACTATAATTACCTTGATTACTTCATCTGAAAACTGTTCATATCTTTGGATCATTTATCAATTGGGGAATGGTTCTTTTTTTTAAATATAAATTTGACTCAGTTCCCTACATCTTTGAGAAATGAGACCTTTACCAAAAAAACTTGTTTCAAAATTCTTTTCACAATTACTGTTGCTAAGTGTATTTCCCTTATTTATTCTTTTTCTCTCTCTCTTTCACTCTGTCCCTACTCAAAAGTATTTTGCTTTTGACTACCCCTCCCCCAATATGCCTTTCCTTCTGTCACCCTCCCCTCTTCTACTTGCATCTGACAATCCTCTCTTCCCCTTCTCCTTTCCTGTAGATAGATTTCTACATTTATTTATAGTTCTGAGGAGAAATGTCATTTAAAAAATCTTTGACTCTTTTTAGAGTCACTCCCGAATCCTTTTACCACATGAAGTTCTTTCATTGCCTACATAGTATGTAGCATTGGAGCTACAGCAGCCTCTTAATCAGAAGTCAGAAGTTGTCTTTCTCTCTGTCTGCTTGTCTGTCTCCCTCTCTCTCAGCCTGCAGTCACAGAACTGTCCCTCAGGAAAACAGACCTAGATTTGAGTGGAAATGGGGATTATATTATGATTTTTCATGATTAGGGTTGTTTAGAAGAAATTTAAGAACATGGAGGAAGTTATGGGGGGTGGGCATCAGGTAAATATCTCACTTTTATTGGAACTAAACAAAAGAGGTTTAAACACACCCACATACACAGAATCGGGTATAGAAATAAATCAAACTCAATAAGGAAACAGGCAAAGATAGAGAAGGGATGCTTAAGAGGAGAAAATAATACTAGGGAGGGAGTAACTGAAAACAGAACAAACTTCCTGATTGTAGAGGAGGGATTAAAGAAAAAAGACAAAAGAAAAGATTTGGAAAATATAGTAGGGAGGGGGAGGAAGTGTCCATCAATGGGGGAATAATTGAACAAACTATATAGTACAGAATGGAAAGGACTATTATTGTTCCATAAGAATGATGACAGAGGAAATTTTAGAGAATACTGAGAAATACAAACTGAGAGAGTTCAGTGAACAGAACTGAGAATAATTTATATAATGATACTGTAAAGAAAAACAACTTTAAAATACTTAAGACCGCTAATCAAATCAATGGCTAATTTCTGACACTTTATGTATTTAAAATATGAAGGAAGATACATTTTGGGGCAAAGGTGTGCTAAGAATTGTTTTGCTTGACTATGATTATTTGTTAGTTTTTGTTTTTTTTTTTTTTTTAGTTGAGGAGGAGATGTAGAAGAGGAGCTGGAAGGAGAATGGTAATGGTGATGAGAAGAGGAAGAAGAAAAAGGAAGAAGAAGAAAAAGAAGAGAAGAGAAAAGAAAGAAGAAGAAAAAAGAAGAGGAAGATGACCACTACTGGAACATATTTAAGTATATAGAAGAGAATAGAAAGGAACTCATAAAGAAGAACAAATAGGACAGTTTAAAAAATAATATTGAATTTATTATATAGTTTTAAAAAAGCAGATACTATGGGTCAGAGATTTATGGTGCCATATATAATCTTTCTTTGTATGCTATTGTATAGATAGCAATGCCCTTTTTCAGGGTGTTAAGTTCAAAATTAAAAAAAATTTTTCAAAGAAAGCACTTGTTGAGTTCCAAGTACCCATGGTTGTGGCTCAATAGGTTCTCTACCCATTGCTACATATTTGATTGATGCTTCTGGGAGTAAAAGATTAGCACTGGCTTTGCAAAAGATACACCATAGAGCATCCTAATTCTAAAGGCACAGCCATCATAGAGAGCATGTTCATAATGAGCTGGTTTTGTTTTCATGAGATCTCAAGAAAAAGTCAGACAACAACTAAGGGCTAGCCTGGAGGCTAACGGTAGATTCTTCTGAATCCATGGTTTAGCATCTTTTCACCTAGATAATAGCAAGAAAAAGTTCATTTATCACCTCATTTCCCAAAATTAAAATAATTTAAATAGATTTTCACTAATTCAATAATTAAATTCCATTCGGTCAGTTGACAGTGGCTAAAGAAAGATTTTTCTGTGTCCCCCAATGTTGCTTGTCCTTACTAGCCAAATTTGAAGACTGTTGAGTTCATTTATTCATTCTTAGCCAACCCTGGTTAATGAAATGCCAGGACCTTGCCCTGCCTTGCCCCTGCTGCTGTTTCTGTTTGGTCTCAGTATGTCCTTTGCTTGATGGTTGCTACAGAACAAGCACATTTTTCTCTTCCTTCTGTGAAGTGTAAAGGTCCCATTCTTGGCAGCTAGTGGCACTAGGGACCCCACTGGAAATCACAGAAATGCCTATGGCAGCAAAATTGAAAAACTGTTTTTCGTGTGGAGCAGAGTAGGGGCAAAACAAGAGGCCAATGCTGGAAGCCTGATGGACTCTCTTTGTTTTTGAAGCCAAGCCTGGGCCTTGGGGGATAAATTCTAAGTCATGAACTGGCTGGCATTTTAGGAAGGTGGAGCAGGGAAAAGTGAGAGGAACATGCAAGCAAAAAGGCAGGGAGATTTGTACCTAAATTGCCAGGCAAATTGATTGACCCTGATCCAAACTTGGACAAGGGCTTCTCTTGATTCTTAAGAACCTTTCCCCTCCCTGAGCTCACCTTTGGGCCAAAATGAGAAAGGCTATTACCATGTTGCTTCCAGCTTGGGTGAGGGAAGGGAAGAGGAGGGTCACTAATTAGAAGCTGCTCTTGTGAGGTTTCCACTGTCCTTTCACTGATTTATAGCTGTTCAGGAGTTAGGGATGAAATCCCAAAATGAAAGGCATTTATCCAAATGAAATCATGAAGATTTGCACCTACCTCAGTTTTTGTTTTTATGCCTTGTTTGACGCAAAGTTGGAGGAGCGTGATCAAACAAGAGCTATGAAATATGATTTTTGTCAAGTTTTGTAAATCGAGAAAGTCAAGAAAGAACAAATCTAGTGGAAAGAGCCTTGGGAGAGGGAACTTCTGCTTAAGATGGAGGCATAAAATGTCACAGAGAAGCCCAGCTCTCTCACATAGGCTCCAAGAGATGATCCAAAAAAGAAGCCCAGATTAAATAATTAACAATAAATCCAGAGAGAAATCTCAGGCAACTCCAGCAAAGTGTCAGCTAAAAGCCATCCAGAAACCATGGGTACGGACCAAGTGGGTCCTTGCAGGGAAGCTAATGCAAGCTCTCATGACCACAAAGTTCAAACCTTGACCAAATGAGTTTGGAGGACCACAGAGATCTGACAAGGACACTGTAGTTAGGAAAATCATTCCATCAAGAACTGAGGAAATCAAGGTTAAAATCTCTCCGTGCATCTCTAAGCATCCTGATAGTCTCCAGGACTTCTCCAGCTGTGGACCCCAAGTGTCTGTCCTGAGACAAAACCCAGCCACATATTTCCCAGCTTCGGCAGCCTGTAGGGTCTTTTCCAGGTTTATACCACTCTAGGACAAAATCTCCTTGATCCTCACCCTGGAGCTTTTTACAGGGCAGGCCCAAAACTTCAGTCTCCTATGCCTTCTCTGCTTCTGCTCCTGCCACCTTGTGACATGAATCTTCTGGAGAATCATAGCACTTTTGCCATGAATTGGACCTTGAGGGAGGACTTTGAACAGTCTGAATAACATTTCTTCCTCAATAGAACTTTATTATTCTGCTTGGAATGACTCTTTAGTAGTGAGCATATATCCCTTATAATCTCTCTCCCTGGCATCCCCGTGATTCTTAGCCTCTACCTGCCAATTTACAAACTCAGTTCCCCAAGTACAAACTCCCTTATTCTTATCCAACTCAACTCAAGCCCATAAAGTTCCACTTCAGATATGACCATCCCTTCTACTGTGCTGTCTGGAATGCCTGCTCCATAATTAACAAACCTCCTCTTCTTCTCTTTTCTCACCCCTTGCATCTCACTCTTTCTAATCTTCTGTCACTCACTGAGATCTAGCTTCCTCTGATGACTGCTTCCCTCACTACTCTTTCCCATACAACCCCTTTCCCTCAAGTGGTCAAGGTTAGGAATAAGGATACTTTCCTCCCAACTCTGTCAGTTAAGCACTTCCACTCATGTCAGTGAAAAAATTGAGGCTATTCACTGAGAGCTTTCTCTTCTCCTCTTTTCTTTATTTTGTGTCACTCAGAGATTTATTCCATATCTCCTCCTTCAATCAAGTCTAAAGAGAAGAAGAGGGTTTTCTCCTTGCTACAGGTCTCCTTGATCCCATCTCCTCTTGATTTAAAAAAAGCCAAATATTATTAAACAAAAAAGGACATTTTCTCACACAGAGAAGAACACAAAAGGAGTCCATATGAGATTGTAAATCTTCATTTAATACAACTTGCTTTTTAAAAAGATCTATGATAAATTTTACATGTTATTTTTTTTACAATTTCATTTTTCTAATACCTAAAAAGATGGTTTTCGACATTCATCTTTGTAAAAATCTTGTTACATGTTACTTTCAAAATTGTCTTGCTCTTGTAGTGGCTAGAAACTGGAAATTGAATAGATGCCCTTCAATTGGAGAATGGCTGAATAAATTATGGTATATGAATATTATGGAATATTATTGTTCTGTAAGAAATGACCAGCAAGATGATTTCAGAGAGGCCTGGAGAGACTTACATGAACTGATGCTGAGTGAAATGAGCAGAACCAGGAGATCATTATACACGGCAACAACAGTACTATATGATGATCAATTCTGATGGACATGGCTCTCTTCAACAATGAAATGTTTCAAACCACCTCCAATTGTTCACTGAAGAAAGCCATATACACCCAGAGAGAGGGATGCGAAATGTGGACCACAACATAACATTCTCATACTCCTTGATTGATGTTTGCTTACATTGTGTTTCCTTTATCTGATATATCGTTTGTGTAGATAAGATTTTTCTTGCACAACAATGATAAGTTTGGAAATATGTATACATATATTCGATTTGCCAATATTTTAACATAATTAACATGTAGTGGATATCCTGCCATCTAGGGGAGGGGTGAGGAGTTGGGGGGAAAAATTTGTAACGGAAAGCTATGTAAGGGTTATTGTTGAAGAATTACCCACACATATGTTATGCAAATAAAATAAAATTTAAAAAAAATTGTCTTGCTCATCCTTTTGAATTTCTACCTTTTCTGTGCATTAAAAATGTTATGGTGATCTTTTTTTTTTCTTTGACATCATTATTGTTAATCCCTTCCCCCCAAAATTAAAAACTGGGGAAAACAGTTGTAATAAATATAATCAAGCAATCCAATCCATACATTGGCCATATCCATAAATATGTGTTTTCATGCACTGCATTCATCTCTTCCCTGTCAGAAGTTGAGTAGCCTGCTTCATCATAGGTCCTCTGGAGACATGTTTGGAAATTGCATTGATCAGAGTTCTTATTTCTTCCAAAGCTGTCTTTCTTTACAATGTTGTTGCCCTTTTTAAGATCATTCTATTGGTTCTGCTCACTTCATTCTGCATCAGTTCATACTACCAAGAATTCTCTGAAATCCCCTCGGTAATAATTTGTTACAATTCAATCGTATTCTTTTACATTTATATGCCACAATCTCTTCAGCCATTTTCCAACTGCTTAAGACAGAGTTGTAAAAATAAAACAGAAAAGAGCCCACCAAACTATACCTAATTATCTGTGTGAATTGTATTTGATTTAGAAAACCACATATTAACATTATCTATCTTTTACTGTATTTTTATTTTGTTAAATGCTTGCTGTTGTTGTTCAGTCATGTCCAACTCTTCATGACCCCATCTGGAGTTTTCTTGGCAAAGACTGGTGTGGTCTTTCTTTTGGAAGCTCTTTTTACAGATAAGATTGAGGCAAACAGGGTGAAATGATTTGCCCAAAGTCAAATAGCCACTAAGTGTCAAAGGCCAGATTTGAACTCAGGAGGATAAATCTTCCTGACTACAAGTCTGGTATGCTGTCTACTGTGTCACTTAGCTGACCTTAAATATTTTCTAAGTACATTTTAATCTGATTCTTGTTGCATCTGCCCAGGATCTGTGTTTAACATCCTGGGCTAAGAGACACATCTTTGAATGTTTTTCTCTTCTTTCCCCACTCCCATCTCCACCACTCCTTCAGGATCAAGAGTCTGTTTTACTTGTGGCCACATATCTCCTCCTGATATTATCTTTCTTAACACTATCTCCTCTTCTCATTTATTTTCCATTTGAATTGGATGTTTTCCTATAGCAAACTCTGTACGTGTGTGTGTGTATACTCCAGGGTGAGTTCAACACTTCTATGACTCTTTCAGATGAGAATGAGGTTCATCTGATACTTTTTCTCCCATAAATTGGTTTGTATATTTTTCTTACATATTCTAATGATCAGAAATAGCAAACTATTCCTTCTTTCTTGTCTTTGTTAGAAATTATATTTATTTTATTCTTAACTTAAGAAATAAAATCAATATTTCCATAATATAGTAGAATAGAAAAAATATAATTATATATGAAACTGCAAGCTCACTGTTATAATTTGCTATTTCTTTTAAATATATAATAAAATTATCATGTAGCTTTCTTTTTTTCTTCTTCTCTCCTCCCTGCCCTGCCCTAGAAATGGCTACTATTAGGCACAAATATGTATATGTGTGTGTGTGTGTGTGTATATATATATGTGTGTGTGTATATATATATATACATGTTTTATGTGCATAGTATGCATGGGTAGCCTGTATATATGCATAGTATGTATATATAGTATGATTATATATTATGTGTGTATGTATATGCATATATATATATAATGATTCTACACATCTGTTATCAGTTCTTTCTCTGAATATAGAGTCTCTTTTCATAAGTCCTGTGTAGTTAATTTGGGTATTTATATTAATCAAAATGATTTATTCACTCAAAGTTGTTCCTACTGCACACAACAATTCTCTTGCTTCTGTTCATTTTGTTCTTCATTATTTCATACAAGTCTATCCATATTTTTCTAAGATCATCAAGCTCATCATTTCTTATAGCACCGTAGTATTCCATTGTAATCATATACCACAACTTGTTCAACCATTCCTGGCTGTCCCTGCAATTTCTAGTTTTTTTGCCACCACAAAGAGAGTTGCTATAAATATTTTTAAACATATAGGTATAAGCCTATAGACAAAATAATAATACTACAAGAATCCTGGAAGAAGTTCAATTACCAAGGAACTATAGTCAGGATTATATAAGAGCTGGCAGCTTCTACTAAACACTGGAGGAAATCTTGGAATATAATATCACAAAAGGAAAAAGTATGGAAGTACAAGTGAGTAGAATTCACCCCTCACTTGGTGATTAGCTCTCATGGATTCAATGATCACCTGTATGAAAGTGATTTCTGATCTTGCTATCCAGACCTAGACTCTTCTGAGTTAGTCACACATCACCAACTGCTTTTTGGACATCTCAAAATAGATATCTTTTAGGCATCTCACTTTATATGTCCAAAACAAAACTCATTATTTTCCCCTAAATCCTCTACTCTTTCCAACTTCCCCATTACTGTCAAGTGCACTATTATCATTCTAGTCACTTAGGATTGCAACCCTAGTATTATTTGTAACTCTCCCACTCTCGCACCATTATCCAATCATTCACAACATCTCTCATATACATCATTTCTCTCTTATATGGCCACTAGTTCAGGCCCTTATCTCATCTGGATTATTTCAAAAGCCTTCTAATTTATCTCCCTATTCCAAGTCTCTCCCCATTCTCATCCATCTTTTGCTCATGCTACTCCCCTATTTGTCCAAGAACACACAGATACCAAATGGCATACTCTGTCTCCAGAGCTGATACTTTCTCCACTGAACCAAGCTGCACTTATAAATCCCTTGAGGAAACAAGTAATAGAAAGGGTTTCCAAACTTCTGGCTTAATTTTCTTTAAAAGTCTAAATACAGGAAAATATTCTTTGGGGAACTATTCTCAAGGAGTTAGAACTCAGAAGCATTCTAAGGATCATTTAATCAAATATAATCATTTTACAGATGAGTAAACTGAAGATAAGAGGTAGTTTGCAATTAATTTGTATGTTTATGAGATTTTTTTTACCATATCTTTAGTTTTTAATTCAATAAAAGATGACGTGTTAAAACAAAACAAAACAAACAAACAAACAAAAAAAACCCCACACACACAAAAAAACAACTGTCTTTGAAAGGCTTTCCATAATGAGCTGTACACTTGGAAGAATGATAGTTAGTCAGCCCAGTGATCCCAGGACTTGGGGAATGTCATATGTCTCAATATCACATGTTGAGAAATTTGAGTTCTGGTGAATCTGATGATTTTAAAAGCAGTTGGTGGAAAAAAAAATCAGAATGCTTGACAAGAATTGGGACAGGAATAAGGCAGTAATGTATGACACAGTTTAGAGAGCGTTGGAAATTTGGCTCAAGAAGATAGGAATTCAAATCTTGTCTTAGATATTTAGTTGTTTGGCTATGAGCAAGTCACAATGCCTGTCTGAACTTCAGTTCTCTCATTTGTAAAATTATAAATTAATTAATAAGCATTTATTAAGGACCTAATGTGTGCTTGGCACTATGCTAAATAAGCATTGTAGATACAAAAAGAGGCAAAAAAAGCCCTCAAAGAGGCTATTATCTAATAGAGAGAGACAAAATGTAAAACTATATGTATGTGTCTATATACAAATATATGTATATATACATATACATAATCATCTATAGGCACAAATTAAGCTTTAATACAGGATAAATAAGAAATAATCAACAGAGGGAAGGCGCTAGAATTAAGAGAAGTTGGAGAATGCATTCAGTAAAATATGGGATTTTAGCTGGGACTTAAAGGAAACCAGGGAATAATAAATGTAGTACCAACCTCACAGAATTATTTTAATATAATTCAAGAGAAATAATTTACATGGAACACTTTGCAAATTTTTAAGAGGACTATATAGTCAATTACTATGTAATGAAAAATGAAATAGAAATGATTCAAGATGAAGATGCACTGTAATGGGAAAAGGAGAAAGGATTGGGGTAATAGAAGGAACGCATGAACTTTATAGAGAATGAGGGGCAACTAGATGGTGAAGAGGATAGAAAGAAGGATTTGAATTAAAATCTGCCCGTACACACCTAGATTTTCTAGCTGTGTGACTGAGCAAATACACTGTAGTTACTATTTGTTAGCCTTAGAACTCCTACTTTCCTCACATCAGAGCAAAAAAAAAAGTCTGCAAAATGGACTTTTATTGAATTAAAAACTGAAGATATAGTAACAAGATAATTTATTTATTTATTTAAAAGGCAGTTAAAATGTGCAAAGTTGAGCCAAAATTGTAACAGGACTGAGAGATCTAAAGCCATTTCAGCAGATATTTATTAAGTAGAAAAGATGCTCCTTGAGGATAGGAATTATTTTGTATTTTTTATTTGTATCTCTATTTCTTAGCACAATACTTGGAACTTAAATTTAGTAGGTACACATCATGTTTGTTGACTGAATGACTGCTAAGTAAAGAGCTTGATGATGACTGGGGAAAATACTTAGATAAAAAAGGTTAAATAAGGCAAAGTTTTTGCCTTCTCAAATTTTAGTCTAGTATTGGACTCACATTTCCTTGGGAATGACAAAATGACCCAAAGATAAGACCATAAAAGAAAAACCAGGAAAGGTGATTAGGACCTAACATGAATGGAACTTTTTAAAAAAAATTATCACTGGAAAAATTCTTATATGGCTTCCAATTCTTTCTTATCAGGAGGGCTTCAACAGGCAAGTCTCTGAGAGGAAACATGAAAGAAAATAAAGAGAATATAAATCAAGAAATTTGTACTTAAAAAAGTAACAATAACCTCTCCCACTCCTTTCTTAACAAAAAATAAAATACAAAACAAATCCTGCTGTCATATTGGAAAACTTTTTATTTGGTCTACTATTTAGATATACAGGATTTTAATCTTTTTTTTTATTAAAACTTTTTATTTGCAAAACATATGTATGGGTAATTCTTCAACATTAACCCTTGCAAAGCTTTCTGTTACAAATTTTTCCCCCTTACTCCTCACCCCTCCCCTAGATGGCAGGAAATTCACTACATGTTAATTATGTTAAAATACTTGACAAATCAAATAT
>JAJPUD010012397.1:0-17003 GCA_023553655.1 Myrmecobius fasciatus | reverse complement strand
AAAAAAAGTTTTTGCAAAGGTCAAAAAAATAAAATAAAATAAAATTATTGAACTCAAAAAAAAAAAAAAGGAAGAACAAAAGTTCAAGAATTTCAAGGGAATTAATGAAAAAAGGCAGATGAAGGTGGCCTTGCTGTACCAGATCTAAAACTATATTATAATAAAGCAGCGGTCATCAAAACCATTTGGTACTGGCTGAGAAATAGAGCAGTCGATCAGTGGCATAGGATAGGATAACAGGACAATCTAGGCAATAACTTTAGCAATTTAGTGCTTGGTAAACCCAAAGATCCCAGCTTTTGGGATAAGTACTCACTATTTGGCAAAAACTGGTGGGAAAATTGGGACCTAGTGTGGAAGAAATTAGGGCTTGACCCACACCTAACACCACATACCATGATAAGATCTAAATGGGTTCATGATCTAGATATAAAGAGTGATATTGTAAGCAAATTAGAAGAATGTAATATAGTTTACCTCTCAGACCTGTAGAGATGGAATAAATTTATGTCCAGAGAAGAGCTAGAACTCTTAATTGAACACCAGATAGATAATTTAGATTATATTAAGTTAAAAAGCTTCTGTACAAACAAAACTAATGCAGACAAGATTAGGAAGGAAGCATCAATTTGGGAAATCATCTTTACATTTAATGGCTCTGATAAAGGCCTCATTTCTAAAATATATAGAGAATTATCTCATATATATAAGAATTCAAGCCACTCTTCAATAGATAAATGGTCAAGGGATATGAACAATTTTTAGATGATAAAATTAAAACCATTTCTAGTCATATGAAAAGGTGCTCCAAATCACTATTGATCAGAGAAATGCAAATTAAGACAATTCTGAGGTACCACTACATACCTGTCAGTTTGACTAAAATGACAGGAAAAGATAATGATGAGTGCTGGAGGGGATGTGGGAAAGCTGCGAAACTAATACATTGTTGGTGGAACTGTGAACTGATCCAATCATTCTGGAGAGCAATTTGGAGCTATGCTCAAAAAGTTATTAAACTGTGCATACCCTTTGACCCAGCAGAGTTTCTATTGGGCTTATGTCCCAAAGAGATCTTACAGGAGAGAAAGGGCCCCACATGTGCAAGAATGTTTTTGGCAGTCCCTTTTTGTCATGGCTAGAAACTGGAAACTGAGTGGATGCCCATCAATTGGAGAGTGGCTGAATAAATTATGGTATATGAATGTTATGGAATATTATTGTTCTGTAAGAAATGACCAGCAGGATGATTTCAGAGAGGCCTGGAGAGACTTACATGAACTGATGCTGAGTGAAGTGAGCAGAACCAGGAGATCATTATACACCGCAATAACAATATTACATGATGATCAGTTCTGATGGACATGGCTCTCTGCAACAAAGAAATGGTTCAAACCAGTTCTAATTGTTCAGTGAAGAAAGCCATATGCACCCAGAGAGAGGGATATGAAATGTGGACCGCAACATATCATTTCCATGGTCTCTATTGAAGTTTGCTTGCATTGGGTTTCCTTTCTCAGATATTTTTTGTTCATGTAGCTACGATTGTTCTTGCACCGCAAAATAAGTATGGAAATATGTATACATATATTCAACTTGTCAAGTATTTTAATATAATTAATATGCAGTGGACTTCCTGCCATCTAGGGGAGGGGAGGGGAATGGGGGAGGATTGTAATGGAAAGCTTTGTAAAGATTAATGTTGAGGAACTACCCATACATATGTTATGCAAATAAAAAGCTTTAATAAATGATGTCAAAAAAAAAGAAAATTCATGAATTGCATGAAAAGAGAATGGTCTTGCCAATGAAATGGATAGTGGCTCCAATAATCCAGAACAACAGATATTTAAGGGGAGGGGGGAAACAACCTTTGTATTTGCCAAAGATCATAGGATTTTCTCTTTGAAATAATCTTAGAGATAATATAATTTAACCCCTTGAATTTGTAGATCTGGAAAATAAGACTCAGAAGGATTAAATCACTAATCATACTGTATAAGAAATATCTTTTTATTGAAAATATTTATCAAGTGTCTACTATGTGCTCAAAACTGGAAGAATTAGATATTCAGACATAGATCTTTTAACCCCAAATTCAGATAGGAGTGAGAAAGGGAGGGATAGGAAGTTTTGTAATACAGGAGCATTAGTTTTTCAAGTGTTTCATGGGAAATTCTGAAGTAATGAGCTTTGGGGGAAGGGAGGAGTAATCTAAAGCTAATTTCATTACAGAGTTTGGTATTTTTCCTTCAAGTTTCTTTAATAAAACAATAAAATCTTAGAAGGATGCAGAGTTAAAGGCATTGGTAATAGCTATTATCTTTCATTTGTAAAGAGCTTTTCAATGTTTCCTTGATCCTGCCTTCTCAAACTTTCTTCCTATCTGATTCTCTTTATTCACTACTAAATTCTAGAAATGCTAGTCTATACTAGCAGCCTTCACTGACTTCCTTATATAACACAAGTCCCAAAGCCCATTGGGACTCTGTCCAAATCCAATAAGTTTTTGAGTGCTCTAGAGCATTTCATACTGTTGACTCACTTCTTCCCTCTTGATATTAGCTCCCCAGTCTTCCTCTCCCTTCCAGATTGTATTGTTTCCTCTTTCTCTTCTCTTTCTCTGTTTTTTCTCTTGGCTACTTCATCCACTTTATTTAGGATGGAGATGAGGACATGATTTCATTGATTTAGGGAACTTTCATTACTAATGAAAGTCAGTACTTTCTCTGAAACTCTAGTCTTTCTGGTCACTTCAAAGTTATCATGTAAAAAGCTTATTAAATTAAGCAAATATTTTAAGTGCATACTTAGTGCAGAGAACCATGCTAGGTGCTATATGAAATATAAAATTAAAATACAACATCATCCCTGTCTTTGTGAGATCCCTGACTTCTACCAAACTTTGGTAGAAGAATACAGATATAAATAACTGTATCAGGGATTTGCTGGTAAATGTTAACAACCAACTCTCCAGAGAAAAAGGGACTTACAACACACTTTTACATTTAATCTGCATTAGTAACATTTTCTCCATCATTTTCTTAAGGCTGGATAGTCAACAAAACAATAAAGCACAAGCTGATTTGTAACACTTCTGGATTTCTGAAGTATCACAGGCTCACAGTGAATATTTAACGAGTTTCAGCTAGTCCCAGCACAACCCTGACTGTACTACAAAATAAATCATAATAAATACATAACAATACAAACTAAGTATTTGTTATGTGAGGTCCTAGGGTAAGAGAAGAAGGACCTTGCTGATTTAGGGGAAGCAGAAAGTGGCATTTGATTTGGGCTTTAAAAGATAACTAGAATTTCAGTCTTTCACTCAGATCCCATCCTAACACTACTTTGTGCACAAAGATGAACTTGAGTCCTTGAAATGCCCAGAATCTAGAGATGGGGACTCTTGTGCAAAGAACATCGAGGAGGATGGGCCTGGTAATGGACTTTGTATCTTTCTTCTGAGGACCAGCCTATCTAGGTTTGGAGAGGCTCATCACCATCAAGTCAACCACCTGATGATGACTTTTTTTTTTTTTTTTTGGTAATTATACCCATACCAGTGTAGTCACAGATCCTTGAATTATCAGTGTACAGATTCAGCAATCAATCACCAAGCATTTATCAATCACTATACTGCTAATGGGAATGCAAAAAGTGAGAGACAATCTTTGCCTTCAAAGGAGCTAACATTCTGATGGAGGATACAATGCATACAAAGCAGTTGTTTTAATCTAGGTATTTTCAGGTATGGACTCACAAGGCAGTTGCCATTATTATTCTGAGAACAAGAAGAAGAGGTGGGGAAATGCCACTATCATGGTGGATATCTGGATGAGATATGAAGCCTGGGCTGGAAACAGCTAGATATTAAGAGATACATGTTGTCCTAGCAGAGCAAACAGGAGATGAAAGGCTCCTGATAGATCTTGGAAGAGACAAACAGGGAAATTAAGAGATGTGGTCATTAATTAGTGGACATGCTGCAAGGAAAGAAGAGCGGCCAGTATTTCTGGTCCCTACCTCTATCTTTCTCCTCCTATACTGGCTGATATTTTGAGGGGAAACAGTTCTCTCTTTCTTCTGGCCAACTGGGACTAAAATTAGCTCTCTACTCCAGCTGCAAAAGTCCAGGTATAGATCCACATTCCCGCCCTGTCCCCTCCCCTTCCTTCCATCCTTCATCTCCCAATTTGATCCCTCTCATCTTAGTACAGGAGTCCTGGCTGCATCCTTTGAAATGTTAGACCCCTCATTCTGGTACAGAAGGAACCACTGTTCTGTCTGGGGTGGGTACATTTCCCTTCTTCTCTTATAAATCTCTTGCTCTTTACGAGGTTTGTTTTGATAACCGGTTCCCAGAAACCTCTTGGGCTCTAAACCCAGGAAGAAGGGAAAGAAAGAAATCTGGGAGTGGGGGGGCAGGGTGAGATGCAAGCAATTAGTGCATTATTTTTTGCCTCTCCCACAATATTAACCTTGTTCTTCAGGGCTGGTGGAGGCAGCCAGCTTCAAACACCTGCTGCTGTTGCATTTATTTGATCAGCTTCGTGGTCTGCTAACGTAAACCTGATCCCACTGACCTGGAGGAAGATGAAAAAGCTGTGTATGCTGGAGACTGGGGAAATGAAAAAGGAGGGGAAGGGGGATAGTGGGGCTGTCACGTGACCCAGCCCCCCTGGACTTAAAGCTCCCTCTTCTGCCTGCTTTTGATTCAGTCAGCCTTGGAAGCTTTGGGAGATTTCCTCTGCCCCCAACTAGGCAAACAGATGTGGAGAAGTCTAGGATTCCCATGCTTTGTGAAGCATTCAGTGAAAGGCAGCTAGATCAATGGAAGGGAGCAGAGGTGGGGGGTGGGGGGCTGCTTCCTGCTGGCAAACTCAGGGCTGTTGCCCTAGACAGAATAGCTACACATCAACTGAGGGAATAGCACAGTCTCAGAGTAATGAGGTGAAGGGGACTCTGAATTCCTATTCTCCAATGGTTGATTGTAATGGGGGGGTTTAGGGGAGGTGTTAGGGAGGGTGATGTGAGCAGGAGCTACCCACAGATGCATTTACCTTGCATTTTTTTCTCTCCCTCAACTCTATCCTGTATTGTTAAACTGTTAGTCTATTTGTCATAGTAACATTCTACCTCCTACCTATACATGACCTTACATTTCTGCAATACTCTCCCTCTCAGAAGCCCCAACTTCTGGATTCCCCTATCCTCCATCATTCCTAGTATTTTTGTATTACTTTATATATAATTTATATTGATTTCTTTCATGTGTTGTGCCCCCATTAGAATATTAGCTAATGAAGTGAAGAACTACATTTTTGGTCTTTTATCTCTGGCACCTAGTACAGTAACTTGCATATAGAAAGCTCTTAATTCTTTCATTCCTTTCAGTGTTATTTTTGGTGAATCTATATTGTCAATTAGGTGATGGGGGGGGGGAGACTCAGTTTTCCTATCTCATTCAGGATGGAAGTACTGGCAAATTCACAGAACAATCTTATCACTGATTGGCTACCAGGGCTTTGACCTGATCCATTGCCAATCTGGACCAATCCATCTATATTTGAGTAGCCTGGCAGATCCTTGCCCCCTCTTAGAGGTTCATTAGATTGGTATTGATCATCATGACCAGCTTGTCCCATTGTAATTCAGGACTCCCAGAATCAAGTCCTCAGTCTCCCTAGTAACAAGGATTATAGACATGCACTACTATATCCTGTTTCAGTTACATAATACTGATATCTTTGCCAGAATGTGGGCTTGGATTAAAACTATTTCCATCGTGGAATTCAATTTAACATTTATTTATTAAGCATTTACTCCATCCTGAGTAGTATAATAGGTGTTGAATGAGATTAAAAATATGAAGAAGACACAGTCCCTCCTGTCAAAAGCTTAACATTTGAATTGGAGGAATAAGACACATATACATAAACAACTATGATGCAAGACATGATAAATGTTCAAGGCTACAGAGCAAAAGTTGTGCAAGGAACAAGGAAGGAAAGATCCCTTTGGTTTGTGATCACCACAAAACACTTCATGGAGGAAATGACATTTATATTTGACCTCAAAAGAGAGATAGGTTATAGACAGGAGATATGGTTATAAGTTTTGAGCAAGAAGTGATTTTAAGCATCATTTTTTTCCAATAAAAGCAGCTGGGTGGTACAGTAGATATAGTAGTGGGCTTGAAGTCAGAGAGACATGGGTTCAAATGCAACTGTAGATAGTTATTATTTGTGTGACTCTGGGAAGCCACTAAATCGTTATTGCCTCAGTTTCTTCAGCTGTAAAATGAAGATAAAAAAGATACCTGTTACTGTATAGTCAAGTGAGATATTTGTAAAGCACAGACTCCTTGGCACATAATATGTGCTTATTTCCTTCCTTACCTCCTCAACTTACAGATAAGGAAACTGAAGCATAAAGTGATTAGGTCCAAGATCACACAAGTAGTATGTGACAGGGATGATAGGTGACATCTGACTCCAAACTCAGCTCTTCCCACTGTGCTACACTGTCTCTAGTTAGAAAAAATAAGAGGAAATCCAAGAGATGTTTGAGGTAAGACAGCATAGCTTAAGCATTGGTTATATGAAGATCAGATTGGTAAGGCAGACTGTGATAAGATAATATGAGAGCTTGAGTACTATGTTGAGAAGAACTTTATACTGAAAAATGGAAAAAAAAATATCCAGGGTAGTTTTTCTCAAGATTTTTTTTTTTTTCCTGAGGCAATTGGGGTTAAGCGACTTGCTCAGGGTCGCACAGCTAGGATGGGTTAAGTGTCTGAGACCAGATTTGAACTCAGGTCTTTCTGACTTCAGGGCTGGTGCTCTATCCACTGTGCCAGCTAAGTATCCCCCAAGATTTCTTTTACTGCTAGCAGGTAGTAGTAACTTTTGAATTATACTGTCCTGAAACAAAACCCTAGACATCTCAACATTGTTATGATTTTGTCACTAATTTCAACCCATTTATTGCTATGAATGAGATATAGCTTGTGGACCAGGATTCAGTTTCCTACATGAATGAATGAGTGAATGAATAAAAACAAATTATTAAGTATTTATTATTTATGAAGCCCTGAGTAAGTGCCAAGGATATAAATAGAAAAAGTTCGATAATCTGATCTCAAGAAATTCACAACTGGAAAAAACAACTATAAAAGAGAATCCAGCTATAGGGTAGATGGGAAGACCTGAACGTCTTAAGCATGCAGCAAGAAGAAGAAAGATACAAAGGGTCTTTGAGTTCATCATCAGGCTGATTTGGAGGCATTTAAAGGATAGATGGTAAAGCTCAGAAACTTTATAATATAAAGGCAATTGTTTGCTGTCCATTTCACCAAAAGAATTAGAATTGGTAGGGGCAGCTAAGTGGCACAGTGGTTAGAGCACCAGCCCTGAAGTCAGGAGGACCTGAGTTCAAATCTGGTCTCAGACCCATAACATTCCCTAGCTGTGTGACCCGGGGCAAGTCACTTAACCCCAATTGCTTCAGCAAAAAAAAAAAAAAAAAAGAATTAGAATTGGTAACTCCCAGGCCATCCAAGTGATATGAGCTTATTATGTGTCAGGCCCCATGCTAAATTCTAAGGATAAAAAGAAAGACCAAAATACTTCCTCTCCAGGAAATCTCATTCTAATAGAGACAACATTCAAACAACCACGTATATATTAGGTCTTCACAGCTTAAATGGATGGGAATCTCAAAGGGAAAGCACAGGGGTGGAAGGCATGAAGGGGAAAGAGGGAGAGAGAATCAGTTGGAAGGAAGCCAGATTGGGTGAGGAATGAGAATGAGACCAGTGAATGAGACCAGGAATGAGACCAGTGAAAAAGCCATCAAGAGTCAAGAGATGGAAGGAGGTCAGTATCCAATACCGGCAAGGGAATAAGGTGTAAAAAAGGGAGAAAGAAGCCAGTCTTCTCCCCTTTCCCCAAAAAGCCATAGAAGGGGGAGGAAGGGATAAGAAAGTAAGTATATGTATACAAGGTGTCCCAAAATTTGAATAATTTAAAACTACACTAAGATTTTAGGACATTCTATATTTACATGTAAATTTTGCAAGGCCCATTCCTCACAACCACTATGTGAAATAAATAGCCCCAGTATTATCAGTCTCATTATACCCTCTTATACAAAGTGAGCAGAATCAACTCAGATTTTGACATTTCAAGTTCAATGCTTTTCCCACTGTTCCAATCACATGGGAAATTAACAATACAAAACTTAGCAAAGAGATGGTAAAGCCATTCTAGGGAAATCAAGTTTTGCCCAAGAAGAATCTCTCTTCTAAAATTTCTCTGATCCTCCCCTTTTGTAGTTCCTTGATCTTTTTGTATATAAGACAATGTTTGCTCATTTGAAACTGCCCCAAAAGCTATCAAACTGTGTAATTATACTCACAAAGGTGGTGAGAGGACTGGGACTGGAACCCAGGCCTTTTGACTGCAAGACCAGCAAGGGATTTTTTTCTTTCTTTGGAATAATGATGCAGGCCAGATGTAGCCCCGCAGGCAATTTTTTTTAAATGTCTAAATTAGGTGCTGTGTAAAACCATACCTAGATTTCTGTTGCTTAATGCTCTATGGGATAACTAAATTATAATGGACCTTCAAGAAAACCACATGCTATTCTCTTGTATTTAAAAATGTTCAAGAAAGGGAATTCTAGGGCCTCTTATTTTCCCTTCTTTTCTTTGTTGCAGTTCTTAAAAGAAAATAATCATTCAAGATGGGATTTAATGACTAGAAATCCTGGTAGGTAATTTGGAAGTTAAAAACAAATCTCCCTTGAAACGAATTAAGCAGGTGAAAGAGATTTTAGCTGTAGTTTTGTTTTGTTTTTTTTTTTTTTTTCAAACCACACCTTATCCGGGCCATGGCTAATCACTTCCTACCAGCCCCAGGCAAATCCCAATTTCCACCCACCAAAATGCCTTTAGTTAATAAACCTTCAACAACAACAAAACCCTAAAGTAGAAACTGGATGCCTGATTGCAGGTTGAGATTTTGAAAAGGGCTTTTTGTAAGGCCTCCCTCAGAACTGCAAAGAGAACAGCAGAACCATTACTGAGGGAGAAAGTTGTAGAAAAGGTGGAAAGAAGCTAAATGAATTCCATGAAGTGTTCTATTTTAGGTGCTCTATAAGAGAGTGTCAACATGAAGATTAAATAAAACTTTCACAGCTGAAGTCTCAACCTGGTCAGGATGAAGGCAAACATTTTCTTAATTGTTGTTCATTCTTCAGTTGTATTTAACTCTTTGTGACCCATTTAGGGTTTTCTAGCTCATTTTATACATGAAGTAAACAGGGTTAAGTGACTTGCTCAGAGTCACACAGCTAAGAAGTGTTAAGTGTCTGAGACCATATTTAAACTCAGTAAAATGAATCATCCCGGCTCTAGGACCAGAGGTTCTAGATTTTTTTCCTCCTGATTAGGTCAGATTTATTTATTTATTTATTTTTCCTGAGGCTTAAGTGAGGGTTAAGTGATTTGCCCCGGCGACCTGACTTGCCCAGGGTCACACAGGTAGAAAGTCTTTAAGTGTCTGAGGTCAAATTTGAACTCAGGTCCTCCTGACCTCAGGGCTGGTGCTTTATCCACTGAGCCACCTAGCTGCCCCCATTAGGGCAGATTAAATCCACTGTCATCAAGGATAGAATTTGCTCAACAAGTGTTTATAATCTTATCTGAGAGAGAGAAGACCTATAGGATGCAGAGATGAGCTAGCAAAATTTTCAGTGAGAATATTTATCTCTTAAGAATAGTCAAAGATGACAATTCACGGCTTGATTTTTTTGTTTGCTGATTGTCTAGGCTTTAAAAAATGATGAAGAGAATGTTAACAGTGGACATTAAACTTAAAAAGAACTTAAAAAAAACTATGTGCATTTTTTGTGGGGGAGGAAAAGGGAGCCTGTCATTAAATATTTATCAACACACCCCTGGATCTTAGCATTATTGACCTGGAAGGGACTTTGGAAACTAACCATCGGTTCTTAATTTTTTTACTTCCCCTTTGGCAGTTTGGTGCCCTCTTCTTAGAATAATGTTTTTAAGTGCATAAAATAAAATACATAGTATTAAAAAGAATACTAATTCTAGTGAAATACATTTATCAAGATACTTTTCCAAAACAAGTTCACAAATCCCAGGCTAAGACCCATTTTACACATTAGGAAACTGAGGCCCACAACTTAAGTGGCTTATCAAAGCTCACACAGGTAACTGGTATCTTTACTCAGAATCAACCTCAGAGCTATGTGACCCTGGGCAAGTCACTTAACCCCAATTGCCTTAGCAAAAAAACAAAACAAAAACAGAATCAACCTCAGATTTTGAAATTTCAAGTTTAATGCTTTTTCCATTGTTTTAATCATATGGGAAATTAATAATACAAAACTTAGGAAAGAGATGGTGAAGCCATGCTAGGGAAACCAAGTTTTGCCCAAGGAGAATCTCTCTTCTAAAATTTCTCTGACTCTCCTTTTTTGTAGTTCCTTGATCTTTTTGTATATAAGATAAAGACTCAAGATAATGTTTGCCCATTTGGAACTATGCCCGAAAGGCTATCAAACTGAGCAAACATTTTAATCCAGCAGTGTTTCAATTGGGCCTGTATCCCAAAGAGATCATAAAAAGAGGAAAAGAACCCACTGTACAAAAATTTTTGTGGCAGCCTTTTTTGTAGTGGCAAAGAATTGGAAACTGAGTGGATGCCCATCAGTTGGGGAATGGCTGAATAAGTTATGAATGTTATGGAATATTATTATTTTATAAGAAACAATCAACAGGCTGATTTCAGAAAGGCCTGGAGAGATTTACATGAACCAGTGAGTTAGTGCAGTGCATAGAACCAAGCAACAAGATTTTGCAGTGATCAATTCTGATGGGCATGGCTCTTTTCAACAGTGAGCTGATTCAGGTTAGTTCCAATGGACTTGTGATGGAGAGAGCCATCTTTATCGAGAGAGAGGACTGGGGACTGAGTGTGGATCACAACATCTTTTTTGTTTTTGTTTGCTTTTTGTTTTTCTTTCTCATTTTTCCTTTTCAATATGATTTTTCTTGTGCAGCATGATAATTGTGGAAATATATATAGAAGAATTAAAACATGATTAACCTATATTGGATTACTTGCTGTCTAGGGGAGGAGGTCAGAGAAAGGGAAGGAGAAAAAATATGGAATACAAGGTTTTTGCAAGGGAGAATATTAAAAACCATTTTGCATATATTTTGAAAATAAAAAGCTATTATTAAGAAAAAGATACTATTTGCTCAACACAGGTTGGTTAGCTCTAGCCAGATAGATTCTCTGTAAGTTTGAAATGGTCCTGAGCTTGCTTGCTCTCAACCTTGTGTTCAAATTGTTACCTATACCTCTTTCTTCTCCTTACCATGACCCACTCTTCCTATTTCTACGCACTAAAATACTACCAATTCTCCAAAGACCAACTCTTCTTTCATAGTACCTCATCCATACTTCTTATGTAATTATAATGTTCTATTTTATATTCTGCTTGATATACATATTATATTTTTGATTGATTATAAATGTTCTTGAGAAAAGGGAAGTCTTTGTTTCTTCCTTAGAGCTTAGCATCATGTCTAACATATAGCAGACCCTCAATGACCTAATTTAAAAAGGAAGAATAGAATATAGTAGGAATCACTGACTTCCTCATCCTTATGAAGTGAATAGCAAAAACTATCTTTCCCATTTTACAAACAGGAAAGAACATGAAAGGTGTAATCAAAGGATGACAACCAAGGAAGCGCAACAAACCAAAAAAAGGAAACTGGAAATAGAATCAAACCAGGGCTCTAAAAGTCCAGTTTCCCTCCTCTATGAGACTATAGGTTTTAGGGGCAGGCAATATAGAAAAGACCAACATGGTCATTAGTTAGCCCAAAGGAACTGTTTTTGATGGTTAGTGACACTGTTTTCCCTGACTTAAAAAATAGGGAAATAGTGATTGCCTCAAGCTCCCCCAGTGATTGGATATCCCAGAGATTTATTCTATGATTTATTCATCATGTCTAAATACAGGTGTTTTTCTCTGTAACCTTAGAGCTAATTCCAAGACGTGGCTTTTTTCCCTAAAATGGATTATACCTTTTTTAAATGCACAACTAACTCCCAGAGACTTTACAATCCATAAAATATTTATATTTATATCTATACCTATCTTGACCTTTACATGAAAGGACTTCAAAAGATATATTAATATTGCCTCAAATGCACTAACCTCTCAGTTCTTCCATCTCCTCAGTTTCCATCATCCATCCATCCTCCCTTGAGTCACACACAGCCATGGTCACGACCTAGACCTAACCATCTAGGTCCCAGAAGACTTTGATTTCCATTTCTGAGATTCCTCTACCTTTTCAAAACCTCTTGTGGCTTACTCCTCCTAAAGTCACTCTTTACCCTCATTATGACTTCCAAACTAGAGATCATACAGATACCTGAAACTCAACATATCTCAAACATAATTCATATCTTTCCCTCAAAACCCACCTTTCTACTAAACTTCCCTTTATCTTCTGAAAACATCTAGGTGGGTGCAGTGGATAGAATACTGGGACTGGAATCAGGAAGCTCTGATCTAGCCTCAAACACTTGTTAGCTGTGCAATTCTAGGAAAGTCATTTACTGCAAAATGAAGATAACAGGATTGTCATGCTGACCAAATGAGAGAATATTTGCAAATTTCTCAACACAATACCTGACATAGTAGGTACTTTTCTGATGCTTGCTGATTAACTGATCCTATGGAAAGAACACTAGCTCTGGACTCAGTAGGCTTGAGTTAAAATCTTTGCCCCACCTGTGCAACACTGGGCAAGTCATAACTTCCCAGGGCCTTCATTCCCTCTTCTGTAAAATGAGGGGCTGTACTTGATTGCCTCAGGTTACTTTGCAGGATTTTTTAGGCCAAGTATTCAAAAGCTCATAAGAAATAAAAGTATTCTTAAAGTTGTATATAATATAGTGAAGTTCAGTGTCCATAAGTCACATTTGCTACAGACAGAAAAGAAGGACAGATATTGCTTGTGGATCCTCTCTTTATCCGTGGGTTTTTCTTGGCTATCTCATGCACCGGCTGCTTTAGGAGTTTTCTGCTATCCCAAGTATTTTAAATTCATTTCTGCCTCAGGAATATATCTCTTCCACTCCCCTCCATGGTAACCTAAAATAATCATATGAGAAAAATCAGCAAATAAATAAATAAAAATTGGCAATATCTTAGTGGAAAATTTTAATAGAACTAGAATTAAAATAGATTTCAATATGATCATCTAATCTGGTCCCTGTACTTTACAAATGAGGGATGTTGGACTGGATTCTGTGACCTTCATTCTGATGGAGGTCTGCATTCAGAGCACTGTGGTCCTGGGATCACCAATTGCTATTAAGAACCAGTGGTTGCATAATAATACTTCTTGAGCATTTAGGATACCTTCAGTGAAATAAAAGTTCAGAAAGATGTCAGACCAGGAAATGAAGCCAGTACATTACCTTGTTGTATCAGATAACAGGGGCTCAATGTAAGTTACCGTAATCCAAGATGAGTCTTGTTTCTTGATTCTTACAAAGTACATTTTGCTTTATATGTTGAACAACAATTTGAGGGGATTTATATTTAGGGTGGCAAGAAATAAATCTGTGTGGAGCATACTGCTTTTTTAAAAACCAATTTCTAAATCTTCAACCATCTCTAAACTAGAAACTCTAAATTTCCGTCTTAACATACAGTAAAATTAAAACTAGGTTTTCACAGCTTAAGCAGGGGGCTTCCTGCATGAAAGTTCTTATGACATCAGGTTTTTGAAAACTATCAGAGGAGCTCAATTCAAATCTCACCCCCACCCCAATCACTTATTACAATAGTTACCTATATAGATTTTGGTTTCTGTACCTAAAAAATGGGAGAAGTAGACTTTTGAGTTCCCTTCCATTTGTAGATGGATGAATTCTAAGTCAGATAATATTCTGTGTTGATCACTGGAAGGAAGGGAATTGGCTTGAAGGGATCTGTATTTAAGGGAAGGTTTGTTCCCAGATTATTGATATATCTATGTATGTTTGTACAATACATATATATATATGTGTACACACACATGCATATTACAATTCATACATAATATATGCAGTTACATATATGTATATACACACAATATGGTATATATATATATATGTGTGTGTGTGTATACCCACACACATTTTTTTTTAACTCCAGAAGCTCAAAAAGTCCATTTATTAAGTGACAAAAGGATCATGATTCATGTAGGTAGTTACTGGGAGTACTTAAATGGATATCATGGACCCTTGCAATATTAAAGGAAGCATGGTTCTAATTCAATTATCCTTAGAAGCCCGAACTTATACTTCTACTCACACCTGGGCACTGTCCATCTCTTACTCGGGCTACTCTGGTATGGCACAAATGAATAAATAAAATAAAAACCTTAGGATGTTCCAAGCATGTGCTAAGAGCTGAGAATACAAATATAAAAGTGAGCCCTTAAGGAGCTTACATGTTAATAACTAGGGGAGGCAATACTGATATGGGAATGGTGGGCAGGGACTGTTATTTTGGGTGTGGGAAATTAGAGCAAGAGTCAGTAGAGGAATAAAATCAATATAACCTTTCAATGAACAACAGTAATCCAATAGTATTGACTTGATTATTGTTCTCAGAACAAGAAAAGCTTACAAAGGCAAAGTGGGAGACACTGAGTAGAGCAGACCACTGGACAAGATATGAAGCATGTTCACTCTGGGTATGGCTATATTAGTGGGCTGTATTTAGTTTCCACTCACCCATCCAGCCCTTTAGACAGCTTAACCAAGGGTGAGAGTTCCAAGTAGAAATGAATTAATTCCACCAGGAACGTTCACTTTTCAGCTACTAGCAGTGTCAGGTATATAAGACCATTGTAACCAATATCATTCTGATTGATTCCTTTTCCACCAGCTAAAAAACCAATCATAGGCTAAATTCACTTTTATAGTGTCATCAAGCAGTAGAAAACACTATCAGAGATCAATGGAACCTAGACATAGAGATGAAAGGAACTCCCAAGCTATCTAATCCCCAGGGAAATAAAATGTCAGATGCAGAATTTGACCTCAGGTTCTTGGTCTTCCAGGAGACCTTTCATACAAGAAAGGAAAAAAGAGGCGTTTCATTTCATTTGAAAGGCTACTTGGTTTAGTGAAAAGAATAATGCTCTGGGAAATCAGAGACCAAGAGTTTTGCCCCAACTGTTATTGACTGATCTGTGTGATGTTGAACAAATCATTGTACGTCTTTGGCCATCAGTCTCCTTTTCTATAAAATAGTCTCTTCTGGCTCTATGATTCTATTTGTATGATATCATTAAGTTAGCCACTTGATTCATTATGAGTGGTGATATGGTCAAACCACTTTCCTAGGAGAAAGCAGTGGCAAGGGAGTGCTAGGAAGGCAAGAGTCATGTTGTTTTATTTATATTCTTAAGGCCCATAGGGCATTTTTTAAAATGTCCTTAGTAACTAACTAACAACAAGAACAAGAACAATAACAATAAAAAACACATCGACCATTAGTGCAATAAAAATCCATGGTGGGGAGCCCAGCTTCTAGGACAGAGCTTTGGAAATGCAAAAACCTGAGCAGGGACTGTGGGAGAGAGGCCCCTCTGAAGGCCTGGGGATGCAGTCTGATGGCCAATGAAAGGCCTTTCACACACCCCTGAAATCCCTTTTCCAAAATAACCACTTTGAAACCCGTTAATTACAGAGACACAACAAACTCCAGCCTCCTGAACAGGGCTCTGGGCCTTTTCGGGGGAGCCAAGCCCCCAGGACTGGCAGCAGCTACTCCCTGAACATGCTTTGTGTTGGGTAAATTAGCTTCAGAAAGAGAATCCAAATTAATTAAAACCGCATGGCAATCCCCTAGTACCCTCCCTCTCTCCCCTCCCCATCTCTTACTCCACCTCTCTCCCCTGGAGACAGAGGCCTGTTCAGTCTAATTTGGGCCAGTGTTTTTGTTTCCTTAGGTTGGGGGGGAGAGGGAGGTAATGCATTAATAGGTTGCAGCTGATTTTAATCTTCATGCATCAGAACCTTCTCTTTTCCAGTTTTAAAGGGATTACAAATTGTGTGTCCCCCCAGTGGGGATAGAAGGGAAAAGTTCTGAGTGGGAGCAAGGTATGGACAAACATACTAAACAAAGAAGAATTTGGTAATTCTTGATAATTGATAATATGGTCATTCTTAATCATTCCCCATTACCAGAAACTGACTCAAATGGGACTTGGATCTCCACAAAACTCCAGGGATTAAGGAAAATGCAAAGGACTCATTGTCATGACCCCACCAAAGGAATGCAGAGCCTGGCTAGCATTGAGGCCATTAAAAAAGTGAGAGGAGCGGTGATCAAGGGCCTGGCACCAGGCCAAATGGGCAGCTCGGGCTGAATGCAGCAAAAGGTCCACATCCCTCCTTTATACTGGGCCAGGCATCCATCTTCTACCCACAATCTATTACAGAGAATTGTATTTGTTCAGAACCTCTGCTATAATAATAACCACAATAATGATAAAAAGATCTGAACTTTCTAAGTTAAAAATTATTAAAAATATTATTTAAGGAAAATGTAAAAAGATATTTTATATACTTAAGATATTATTTAAAAATAAAAAAAAATCTTGAAGGTAAGCATGAACCTCAGTTTCCAGACAGCTCTAAAAAATAAAGACCACCATAGTGCTGCACACCACAGTTAACACAATGCTATGCAGACATGCTGCCATTTTCAAAGCAAGGAAAGACAACAATGAGATAAAATAATGTAGCTAAGAACACAAAGGAGTATCCATTTGGTGGGTTTATTTGGTTTGACTATTCTCATTTTTAAAAAGATTCCTTTAATATATATATCTTTTTTTTTAATAGGGGGAGTGGAAAGGACAAAATTCGTAATAATGA
>JAJPUD010012396.1:35764-48668 GCA_023553655.1 Myrmecobius fasciatus | reverse complement strand
GAGAGAGAGACACTTTTTCTTAGTCAAGACTATTTAAAAAGTATGCAAGGAGTTCTAGCCATGTAGTCAGGGGAAAGAAGATGCTCCCATCCAAAATGTTGGTAAATGCAGAATATCTCCTTTTTTCATTTCAGCGGCAATCACCCACTGTATCATTCACAGTTGCTTCCATCTTGTATAATCTCAGTATGCACAAGCACTCAGTTACTTGTTCATAAGGAACCAGAGACTCACACAGTTTAACTGTCTTGTACACCTTCACACAGAAGGGCCAGAAAGTATCCAAATTAGGGGATTCTCAATTTTATGTTTATCATGATTTCACTCTATTTTCTTTGTGGATACAAAGAATAAAAATAATGATTGGTGTCTGCATTCATGGATCTTATGATTTAGTATTGCAATATAACATTTAGAAAAATAAACATTTGTGTATTGATTATGAAAAATATATGCAAAACCATATTTGTATTTTAATTTCCTTAAAGTTTATAAATTGGCTGAGACCAATTCTTACATTTTTATGGAGGTAATTCAGAGAAATGCTCTAATGTTCCAATGGGATCCCATATTAAATTGATTAATCCTTGGTTCATTGGAGAGGGATCTTGGAAAAATGGAGTAAAATGAGAAAGCGCTGCTAACTCACCATCTTTGGAACAAGGACTTTTTTTTCTATCAATGGTGATTGATTTAATTGACCTATCCAAGTGTCATTAACTAATATCTTTGTGGACCAGTACAATGCATTTCTACATGACTGCTTGTTGTTTGGGTTGTGGTATATGTTGCAGAACAGGAATGATCTAAGAATTCAAAGGAGCCTGAAAATCAACATCCTTAACCATATACTTCAACTCACTTCAATGATTAGAAATCCTCTTACCCAGGTAGAACTTTGTGAAAGAAAACTGAAAACTACAAATAGAAATCAGCATTACTGTCAAAAATGAGAGTCATGGTAGTAGTAAAGATATTCTCATGTATGGTAGTTCAATAACTTTCCTCTAAAAAGATATTTGGATATATATTGAAGCAGTCTTCTAAGCTCTGTGAAATATGTGATGTGTCACAATTACAAAAATAGTAATAATCAGATTGTTAATTTTTGAAACATAGCTATTTTAATTTTTTTTTAATTTTTGCTATGCTTTTATCACTTGCCCTTTTTCACTTCACAAAAATGAAGGTCTTTGTATTATTAAAAATATGCAGCAGCTGTTGCAAACAGCTCCTTTTTCTTGAACACAGAATTTATATTGGGAAAATACCTATCACTGGTTATTAAATATGTATAAGTCCCTGTAGCCAACTTTGCAAAATGAAATTTCTCCTTCAAACAGCAAAATACTATGGTTTCTTTGCTCAGGGAAATCACTAGTCAAAGAGAATTGCATTGATACATGTTAAATATTTGTTCTCTGGTTAATGTAACCATGAAAAATGAAATGCATGCTTTTATTTTCCTCATAGAAAATTCTCTTTATCAAGTTGAAATAGTTCATTTTAAGGTTGCCCTATTTTTCATTGTTAGTGTGCAAGAAGATTTGTAATTGTTTATAATACTCTGTGATTATGTATTGAATGGGACAGATGCATTTTGAACAACAATATGCCATTTATCTAGAATCTCAGCAGATAGAAAGCTCATGTAAATAGCATATTTATTATTTTATTTATATGTTTTTGTTCACATATATCCATATATTTCTTTAAATATATGTAAGGAGAAATGCATTTATATAATATATGTATATATATGCTATTTATGTTCTCAAAAAGTTTGATTTAATTGTATCTCTCACTAAAATTTTTATAAAATTTATTTCTCCCTTCACTACTTTTTACTCTTTTATGATGTGATGGTTGTCAAGTATATTCTTTCATCCAGTTGCTATTTTTCATTATTGTTTATGTAAATAGATCAGATTTAAATTTGCTCCACTGTATATCACATTATCTTCTCATTTTTATTTGCACCTAACATTTTTTATTAATTATTTTGTTCTATTAATTACATGATATGTCAATTCAGCAAAGGTGATATGGAAATTATTCCTAAACTAGAAGTCTTTCATTATAGGGAATCACAGAGTTTCAGAGCTAATAAGTGTCTGAAACCATCTCATATAATCTATAACCAAACAAAAAGTTCCTTTAAAACATACCATACAAAAATTTATAAATTTTCATTTCTGATGTGTGTGAGACTATATATTATTACTTTATTTTCTTTGTTGTGATATAATTCAGTGTTCTAGATATGCTCTATCTATTGACTATTATCCCTAGAAAGGTATTCATGATTTATTGGCATAAGATTTCCATATAGTTTGCAGATATTTAAATTTATCTTTCTCTTTTTTTCTATTTTTGAAACAAGCTTTCCAACTTAAGAAATTCTTCTGGAGATAATTCTGGGAAGATGGCAGAGTAGGTCAGAAAATTCCAAACTCTCTAGATTTTCCCCACAAACAAAACAAAATTGTGCCTCTGGGTGAACACTGACTAGTGACAAAACAAATAAGCCTCATGACTGAACAGAGGTCCTCCTAGGGCAATCCTAGAAGAACTGTAGAAAGACCCCAGTTAGGATATTTAACCAGTTTGAATTGTAAACACCTGCAGCCTAGCTTTTCATCACAGAAACACAGGAACTTTCTCCTCTAATAGTAAGGGGAGGTAATTGGAATCCTGAATCTGATAGGACTGAGGAACTCTCTCCCAATCAAGAATGCTAGGTCCAGCTGTGATGTTGAGATGCGGCCCTGGGCTAAAAGGAACCAACAAACCTGGTGAGTGTAGAGGCAATGATCTGTGAGCTCTTACAGGAGGATGAAACTTTTAGTGTGAGATTCCATGTCAGAATGGAGACCTGAAGTGAAGCTAGAAGGATGATCCCTTCCATCCCAGTATTATAGGTGCTTACACTAATAGTTCTCATCATGCAAAAAACAAATATAAAAAGAAAGAATAGGCAAAGAAAAAAGAACCCAAAACATGGCAACTTCCTGTGGAAATAAGGAAGACCAAGGTTAATCTTCAGAGGAATATGGTGAATATTTGAAAAGCCTCTCCTATCTTAAGGAGCAATGTTAAAAGGTAACCTGCCCAGAGAAAAACAATTCAGAAAAGAATTCAAAAATCAAATGAGAGAGATTGAGGAAATTTTTTTAAAAGAACCATCCAAGAAATAAAAGATTGTGAAAAAAAATTAAACAACTAAAAAAGGAGATACAGAGTTTTAAAGAAGAAAATTCTTCAATATTTTATATTTGTAATAGCTTTTTTTAAATACATGCATAAAATATTTTTCAACATTCACTCTTTAAAAACCTTGTGTTTCAGGTTTTTCTCCTCCTTGCCCCTAGATAGCAAATAATCCACTATAGGTTATGATTGAATATTCATCATAAGGCACATGAAGTATCAAATCATAAGGGAAAAATTAAAACAAGAGAAAGAGAATAGAAAACAAGCAAACAACAAAACCAAAAGAGGTGAAAATAATATGCTTTGTTCCAAATTCGTTTTCCATACATCTTTCTCCAAATGTCACTGGCCTCAATCATCTCTTTCTTCAAAAGAGTCAAATACATCAGAATTGATTGTCATATAATATCGTTATTGCCATGTACAATGATCTCCTGGTGCTGCTCATTTCACTTAGCATCAGTTCATCAAGTCTCTTCAGGCCTCTCTGAAATCATCTTGCTGATTGTTTCATACAGAACAATAATATTCCATGACATTTATATACCATAATTTATTCAGCCATTCTGAAACTGATGGGCATCCCATTTCCAGATTCTTGACACTACAAAAAGAGCTGCCACAAACATTTTTGCATATGCGGATCCCTTTCTCTCCTTTAAGATCTCTTTCTTATATAGGCCCAGTAGAAACATTGCTGGATCAAAGAATATGCATAGTTTGATAACTTTTTGAACATAGTTCCAAATTGCTGTCCAGAATGGCTGGATCCATTTACAATTCAATCAACAATGTATTAGTGTCCCAGTTTTCCCACATCCTCTCCAATATTCACCATTATCTTTTCCTGTCAACTTAGGTAATTTGAGAGATTTTTAGTACTATCTCAGAGTTTTCTTAATTTGCATTTCTCTGATCAATAGTGACTTAGAGCACCTTTTCATATGACTAGAAATGATTTTAATTTCTTCATCTGAGAATTTTCTGTTGTCATCCTTTGTCTATTTATCAATTGGAGAATGGCTTGAATTCTTATAAATTTGAGTCAATTCTCTATATATTTTAGAAATGAGGCTTTATCAGAACCCTTGCATGTAAAAATGTTTCTCCAATTTATTGCTTCCCTTGTGATTTTGTATGCATTAGTTTTGTGGGTACAAAAACTTTTTAACTTAATATAATCAAATATGAGTTCCATTTCTTCTTTGATCACAAACCTGTCCCTTATCCAAAGATGTAAAAGGTAAACTATCCTATGTTCTTCTAATTTGCTTATAATATCATTCTTTATGTCTAAATTATGAACTCATTTCAAACTTATCTTGGTATATGGTGTTAGGTATGGGTCAATACCTAGTTTCTGCCATACCAGTTTCCAACTTTCCTAGCAGTTTTTATCAAATAGTGAGTTCTTATGAAACACTAGATCATTATAGTTATTACTTTGTCCTTTGATCCTAACCTATTCCATGATAGACTACTCTATTTCTTAGCCAGTACCAAATGGTTTTGATGTCTGCTGCTTTATAATATAGTTTTAGATCTAGTTCCGCCAGGCCACCTTCATTAGCATTTTTTCATTAATTCACTTGAAATTCTTGACCTTTTGTTATTCCAGATAAACTTTGTTACTATTTTTCTATATTTGTAAAATAATTTCTTGGGAGTTTGATTGGTATGGCACTAAATAAATAAATAAATATATGTAGTATTTTCATTTTTATTATATTTGCTCGGCCTAACCATAAGCACTTGATATTTTTTCAACTGATTCTGACTTTATTTGTGTGGAAAATGTTTGGTAGTTGTGTTTGTATAGTTCCTGACTTTCCTTTGGCAGATAGTTTCCTAAATACTTTATACTATTGGCAGTTATTTCTCTTTGTGTCTCTTATTTTTTTGATTTTGTTAGTGATATATAAAAATCCTGATTTATATGGATTAATTTTGTATCTTGCAATTTTGCTAAAGTTGCAGATTATTTCTAATAGTTTCTAGTTGATTCTCTAGGGTTCTCCAAGTATATCATTATATCATCTGCAAAGAGTGATAATTTGGTTTCTTCATTACCTACTCTAATTCCTTTAATCTCTCTTTCTGCTCTTATTGCCAAAGCTAACTTTTCTAATGCATTATTGAATAGTAATGGTGATAGTAGGCAACCTTGTTTCACTCCTGATCTCTTTGGGAATGGTTCTAGTTTGTCCCCATTACATATGATATTTGCTGATAGTTTTAAATAGATACTAATCATTTTGAGAAAAATTCCATTTATTCCAATATGCTCTAGTGTTTTTAATAGGAATGGATGTTGAATTTTATCAAATGCTTTTTCTGCATCTATTGAGATAATCATATGATTTTTGTTAGTTTGGTTATTGATATAGTCAGTTATGCTAATAGTTTTCCTAATATTGAACCAGCCCTGAATTCCTAATATAAATCCTACTTGGTCATAGAGTTTTATTCAGGGGATGACTTTCTGTAGTCTCTTTGCTAATATTTTGTTTAAGATTTTTACATCAATACTTATTTAAAAAAATGGTGAATAATTTTCTTTCTCTGTTTTCACCCTACCTGGTTTAGTTATCAGCACCATATCTGCGTCATAAAAGAAATTTGATAGGAATCTTTTTTCACTATTTTTTCAAAAAGTTTATTAATATTGGAATCAATTGTTCTTTAAATATTTGGTGGAATTCATATGTAAATCGATCTGGCCTTGAAGATTTTTTCTTAGGGAGTTTATTAATAGATTGCTCTATTTCCTTTTCTAAAATGGGGCTATTTAAATAATTTATTTCCTCTTCTGTTATCCTGGTCAATTTATATTTTGTAGGCATTCTTCCATTTTACTTAGATTATCAAATTTATTTACATGGGGCAGAGTCAAGATGGTGAAGATGTGTTTTTTTCTGAGCTCTCCTTGCAACCCTCATAGTAATTAGTAAATCCAGTCTCTGAATTATTTCTGGACTGACAGAAACCACAAATATTGGGAGTGTAACAAATTACCAACAAAAAATAATTTTGAAGATCTCCAGAAAAGGTCTGTTTGAATCAAGCACAGAGGGAGGCAGGGCAAGCACAAGCAATCCAAGTAGAGAAGCAGTGGAAAGTTCCAGGGTAGTGTGGTTCTGAATGCCAGAGAATCTGAGAAGGAAGCTATAGCAGTGTTGGCTATTCTGCCCTGGCTGCAAGCCAGTAGATCAGCAGAGAAGTTATAAAAGATCCAATGCAAGCACAAAAGGTAAAAATAGTGAAACCTGAAAGGTCAGAATTTCACAGGACCTGGCTACACCCACCCAGCACTGAAAGTCAGTCAGCATTGACCCAGCATAGCTACTGCCACTTGTAGAGAAAGCATGAACAATCGGAGGTCTATAAAATCATATCATCTCCAGATGAAGCCCCAAAGGGTAAAATAAATTGGTCCACATTTCACAAGGCTCTCTTGGAAGAAATTAAAAAGCATTTTAAAAGAGAGTTAGAAGAAAAATGGGGCAAAGAAATGAGAACTTTGTGTGAGGTTTTGGAAAAGGAAACAGAAATTATCTGAAGAAAATTCCTTATAAAATAGATTTTGTGAAATGGAAAAAGCATATAACACCTTACATAATAGATTTAACTATTGGAAAATGGAAATGGAAAAAGCAAACAACTTCCTGAAAAACAGAATTTGTGAAATGAAACAAGAAAATCATAGAACAAAACAATTCATCTAAAAATTCAATAGTTTAAATACAAAAGTAACTAAAATTGGTAAATGAAAATAATTCACTAAAAATCAGAACTGAACAAATGGAAAGGAATGAATCAATGAGACATCAGGAATCAGTTAAGCAAAACAAAAAAAGTGAAAAAGTAAAATAAAAGAAAATATAAAATACCTAGTTGGGAAAACAAATGACCTGGAAAATAGTTCTAGGAGAAGCAATCTAAGGATTATTGGACTTCCTGAAAACCATGATAAAAAAAAGAACCTATACATGATCTTACAGAAAATGATCAAAAAGAACAGCTCCAATGTCCTAGAATCAGAAAGCAAAATAGTCATTGAAAGAATTCAACAATAACCTCCTGATAGAGATCCCAAAATGAAATCTCCAAGAAATATAGTTGCTAAGATTCAGAACTATTGGTCCAAGGAAAACCATATTATAAGCAGCCAGAAAGAAACAATTCAGTTACTGAGGAGCCACAATGAGGATTACTCAGGACCTAGCATCATTCAAGTTAAAGGTTTGAAAGCCTGGAATCTTATATTCTGAAAGCCAAAGGAACTTGAAATGTAGCCAAGAATAAAGTACCATGCTAAATTGAGCATTTTCTTTCAGGGAAGAATGTGGACATTCAATGAAAGAGGTGGATTCCATTTATTTCTAATGAAAACACCAGAAGTGAACAAAAAATGTGTCCTCCAAATATAGAAATCAAGAGAAGTATAAAAAGGTAAAAAGAAAAGAACTCTTGAGATTTATGTCTCTGATACAGGTATGCATAGAGAGTTTATGTATAATTTGACTTTACTGTTACAATATAAAAAAAATCTGGAGGTGTGGGGAAATTACATCTCATAAAGAGGCAAAGAAAACCTATTTTAATTGAAGGAAAGAAGGAAAGGGAAATACACATTATGTGAATCTTACTCTCATCAGATTTGCCTCAAAGAGAGAATATTAGATGTATTTATTTAATAAAAAGAAAAAGAAAAATAGTAGGGGAAAGGTATAAGAAATGAGGGAAAGGTAAGAAAAAAGCTTAATTTGGGGCAAATAAGATGGTGGGAAATACAGAATTAGTTGTTTTAACTGCAAATGTGAATGGGGTGAACTCTCCCATAAAACAGAAGCAGATTTCAGACTGCATTAAAACACAGAACCCTACAATATGTTATTTACAAGAAACACCTTTAAAGCAGAGTGATACATACAGAATAAAGGGAAAAGGATGGAACAGAATCTATTATGCTTCAGATAAAGCATAAAAGTAGGGGTTGCCATCATGATCTCAGGTCAAGCAAAAGCAAAAAATAGATCTAATTAAAAAAAAGATAAGGAAGGAAAGTATACTTTACTTAAGGGTACCACAAATAATGTGGCAATATAATAAACATATATGCATCAAGTTGTATAGCATCTAAATTCCTAAAGAAGAAATTAATAGAGTTGTAAGACAAAATAAATAGCAAAACTATAGTACGGGGGGGATCTCAACCTTGTTCTCTCAGAACTAGATAGATCGAACCACAAAATTAAAAAAAAAGAAGTTAAGAAGGTAAATAGAATACGAGAAAAAGTTAGGGATGATAGACATTTGGAGAAAATTAAATGGTGACAGAAAGAACATTTTTTTTTCTGGGCAGTTCATGGAACCTATTCAAAAATTGACCATATATTATGGCATAATGACCTCAAAATCAAATGCCAAAAGGCAGAAATAGTAAATGCATTTTTTCTCATCACAGTACAGTACAAATTACAATCATTAAAAGACCAGGAAAAAATAGACCAAAAATCATGGAAACTAATTAATGTAATCCTAAAGAATGAATAGGTGAAAAAGCAAATCATAGGCACAATTAATAATGTCATCCAAGAAAATGACAATAATGAGACAACATGTCAGAATTTGTAGGATGAAGACAAAGTGGTAATAAGGGAACACTGCAAAAATAGAGAAAGAGAAGAGCAATGAATGGGGTTTGCGAGTAAAAAAGCTAAAAAAAAATTAAAATCCCCAAATACCAAATTTGAAATTCTAAAAATAAAAGGGGATATTAATAAAATTGAAAATAAGAAATTTATTGAATTAATAAATAAAACAGAGTTGGTTTTATGAAGAAACCAACAAAATATACAAATCTTTAGTTAATTTGATTAGAAAAAGGAAAGAGGAAAATCATATTGTTACTCTCAAAAATGAAAAGGTAGAAATTTCCACCTGTGAAAAGGAAATCAGAACAATAATTAGGAGTTATTTTGCCCAACTTTATGCCAATAAATTTGATAATCTAAGTGAAATGGAGGAATACCTGCAAAAATATAGATTTCCCAGATTAACAGAAGAGGAAATAAATTACTTAAATAGTCCCATTTTATAAAAAGAAATAGAACAAGGTATTAATCAGTTCCCTAAGAAAAAAATATCTATGGCCAGATGGATTTAAATATGAATTCTTCCAAACATTAAAAAACAATTAATTCCAATATTATATAAGCTATTTGGAAAAAATAGGGAAAGAAGGATCCCTACCAAATTGCTTTTATGACACAGATATGGTGCTGATAGCTAAAACAGGCAGGGTGAAAACAGAAAGAAAATTGTACACCAAATTCCTTAATGAATATTGATGCAAAAATATTAAATATTAGCAAAAATATTACAGAAAGTCATTCCCAGGATAATACAACATGACCAAGTAAGACTGTCTCAATATTAAGAAAATAGACAACCACCCACAGACACATTGACACAGAGACAGATGCAGAAACAGAGACATACACAGAGAAACAAAAACAGAGAAAGAGACAGAGACAGAGAGACTGAGAAATATAGATACTGAAAAAGAGCTCATAAGGTGTAAGGACCTTTCTGGATGTACATTTACAAATGTCTACTCCAAAAAAAAGCAATATAAGATAAACAAAGTGTTTCATGAAATGACATTGTATATTGCCTTTGAATGCTATATTAACCCAACTCTTTCTACTTTTTATTTCTTTGTTTTTTCCTGAGCCAGAATTAAGTGACTTGCCAAGGGAAAAAAATGAGAAAGAAAATAAATGCAAGCAAACAATAAAAAAAAAGAGTGAAAATGCTGTGCTGTGGTCCATAGTCCCACAGTCTTCTCTCTGGGTGTAGATGGCTCTTTTCAACAGCAAATCATTGGAACTGGTGTGAATCAACGCATTGTTGAAGAGAGCCATGTCCATCAGAATTGATATTCATATAGTCTTGTTGTTGCCGTGTATAATGATCTCCTGGTGCTTCTCATTTCACTCAGCATCAGTTCATGCAAGTCTCTTTAGGCCTCTCTGAAATCATCCTGCTGGTCGTTTCTTACAGAGCAATAATATTCCATGGCATTCATATATCATAATTTGTTCAGCCATTCTCGAATTGATGGGCATCCATTCAGTTTCCAGTTTCTAGCGACTACAAAAAGGGCTGCCACAAATATTCTTGCACATGTTAGGCCCTTTCCTTCCTCTAAGATCTCTTTGGTATATAAGCCCAATAGAAACACTGCTGTGTCAAAGAGTATGCACAGTTTGATAACTTTTTGAGCATAGTTCCAAATTGCTCTCCAGAATGGCTGGATCTGTTCCCAGTTCCACCAACAATGTATCAGTGTCCCAGTTTTCCCACATCCCCTCCAACATTCCTCATTATCTTTTCCTGTGATCTTAACCAAACTGAGGGTTGTATAGTGGATCTCAGAGTTGTCTTAATTTGCATTTCTCTGATCAATAGTGACTTAGAGCACCTTTTCATATGACTAGAAATAGTTTCAATTTCTTCATCTGAAAATTCTGTTCATATATTTGACCATTTTAGCTTAATGCAATCAAAATTATCTATTTTGTGTTCAGTAATGAACTCCAGTTCTTTTTTGGCCACAGATTCTTTCTTTCTCCATAGATCTGAGAATTAACTATGCTTTGCTCTTGTAATTTACTTATAATATCACTGTGTCTAAACCCATTTTGACCTTATCTTGGCATATGGTGTTAAGTGTGGGTCAATGCCTAGTTTCTGCCATATTAGTTTCTAATTTTTCCAGTAGTTTTTGTCAGGGAGTTCTTAATATAAAATCTTTAGGTTTATCAAACTCTATATCACTAGATTATTGAATATTTCTTCCTGTGAACCTCACCTATTCCACTGATTGAATATAATACCAAATAGTTTTGATGACTGCTTCTTTATAATATAGTTTTAGATCTGGCACTGCAAAGCCAGCTTCATTTGCAATTTTTTCATTAATTCCCTTGAATTTTTTTGACCTTTTGTTATTCCAGGTTAACTTTGTTATTACTTTTTCTAGATCTATAAAATAATTTCTTGGGAGTTTGGTTGGTATAGCACTAACTGTAGATTAATTTAGATAATATTGCCATTTTTATTATATTCTTTTGGTCTACCCATGAACGCTTGATATTTTTCCAATTGATTTGATCTGACTTTATTTGTGTGGAAAGTGTTTTATAATTGTTTTCATATATTTCATGACTTTGTCTTAGCAGATAGACTGCTAAATATTTTATGTTATCAACAGTTATTTTAAATGCAATTCCTCTTTGTATCACTTGCTGTTGGAATTTGTTGTGCATGTGATGTGTATACTTTTGCCTGTATTTTTTTAATTGAGTTTTGGATAGCTGAATGAATGAATGAATGAATGAACAAATAAATAGATGAAAAAATGAAGGACTAAATAAGTCAATAAATTGGTGATTTTAATAACACATAAATATAATGTAATAACTTCATTTATAATAATATTTAATTTAATAATTAAAACATTTACTCTTTGTCAATATCTGTCTTAAATTAAGAATTGGTATAAAGGATGCCTTCAAAAGTACAAGAACAAATAAAAGAGTGGGGGCAGAGCCAAGATGGCAAACTGCAGACATCATTCTCAGTGAGCTCCTGAGACCTTCCCTCAGACCCAGACAAATTGAGCCTCCAAACTGGTTTTGGAGTGAGGGCCCCACCAAACACTTGGACTACAACGCACTTCTATCAACAATCTACTTTGAAAGAACTCTGGAGAAGGTCAGTTTCAGGCACAGGGGATTGGCAGCTTGCCTTGATCAGACACCAGCACGCCCAGGGTGGAAGACAGTGCTGGGACAGAGCGGCGGATTTTAGGCACCCAGGAAGTCCCTGGGAGACGCTTGGGCCACTTTGCTCTGCTTGTGGGCAGGTGCTTTGGCAGATCTGCCTTGGGTAAAGGGTGGACTGAGACCAGCTGAAAGCCTGGTCCTAGTGCGGATCTAGCCCCACCAGCCCTGCACCAGAAGTCAACTTGGCGAAGTGCCCCAGGGCAAACTGAAACGGCTACTAGTCTGACTCTTGTTCCTCAGCTCAAAAACATGAGCAAGAAGCAGAAGAGAGCTCTCACCATAGACAGCTTTTATGGAGAGAAAGTAGGGCAGTCCCCAGATCTGGAGATTCTGAAAACAATCCCAGAGGAAGCCACAAAGGTGGACATGAGCTGGTCCCCTTTTCAGAAGGCTTACCTGGAAGATTACAAAAAGAATCTCAAAAGAGAGCTAGAAGAAGAATGGGGAAATAAATTGAGATCAGTGCAAGAAGAAAATAACGCCCTGCAACAGAGATGTGAAAAACTGGAAAAAAAAAAAAAAGACTGGTGAATTGGAAAAAGACAACAATTCACTGAAAAATAAAATTGGTGAATTGGAAAAAATCAGCAATTCACTGGAAAATAAAAATGGTGAATTGGAAAAAGACAACAATTAACTGAAAAACAAAATTGGTGAATTGGAAAAAATCAGCAATTCACTGGAAAATAAAAATGGTGAATTGGAAAAAGACAACAATTAACTGAAAAACAAAATTGGTGAATTGGAAAAAATCAGCAATTCACTGGAAAATAAAAATGGTGAATTGGAAAAAGACAACAATTAACTGAAAAACAAAATTGGTGAATTGGAAAAAA
>JAJPUD010012396.1:14377-32406 GCA_023553655.1 Myrmecobius fasciatus | reverse complement strand
AAAAAAAAGGTATTTAAAAAGGAATAGGTTGGAACTTAACTGGATTGCATATAATGTGCCAGTAGCTTGGTAAAAAAGTCTGTGGGATATTTATTTATTTCATCGTTTAATAAGCATTGCTGTCAAACAAAGAATACCCAGTTTATCTTTGAATCTGTTCCCAACATAGTTCCATGTAAGATGTAGAATGGACAGAGAGGAACGTTATTTAGGCTGAGTTCTTCAGAAAGTAATTAAAAAAATCTTGTTTTACATATTTTTTAAAACTTATTGCTTTGACATATATGCTCATCTTAATCACTTTCTCCCTTGTAGTAGCCAGATTTAAATATCATGTATTTTCATTCCCAGAACACAAAATCAATCTCATTATAGCCTTGAACATACCGTTTTTTTTTTATTGTTATTCAGAGATCCTCTTTTGATGCCAAAAAATCAATTTATGTTTAGCTAGCAGAATGATATCTTTTTCTGACTGTTGGCAAACTGCAAGAGTGGTTAGTTTATTACGTGTAGAAGTGCCACTCTGCTGGATATCTCTGATGACTGATGTAGATCTGGTGGCTAATTGACATTGTCAAATCAAGTTAATATCACCTTTAGATTCATTTGAGTTTTGGGGTTAATGTAACCTGAAGGCATGTATTGCAGCCAAAGATCCAGACATATATTTAAAGAAATCATGTGTAAGCATATTTTCAAGAAGATTCAATTTTGTTTTTTTCTAACATTCCTTTTTATTTATTAAATTGTATTTTATTTTCCCCTATTATGTTAAGATCATTTTAAGCATTAATTTTTACAAAATTTGAATTTTAGACCTTGAGACTGCAGCGTTGCAAAGCGGCAGAAGAACGTCGCTTCAGAGGAAGGGACATCTTCACTTACAGCTCCTTTGAAGGGACAGCCTGCGCTGGAAGACCTTCAGGTCAAGGTTCCTTCTACTCTTCAGCGTGTACTTTCGAGTTTGAATCATCAAATTTAAGTGAAAGCAGTAAGACAATTCCAAAAGATTACAGCAACATGGAGTTGGGCAGACCACCCAGTGAATTAGCAAACACAACTATTCAGAACCAGCAGCTGTTTGCTGCCATGGCTGACACCTTTCTGGAACATATGTGTCGTTTGGATATCGACTCAGAGCCCACCGCTGCCGGAAACACTGGAATCATCTGCACCATTGGCCCAGCCTCTCGATCTGTGGAGAAGCTAAAAGAAATGATTGGAGCTGGAATGATTGTGGGTCGTCTAAACTTCTCCATGGAACTCATGAGTACCATGCAGAGACTATAAAAAATATGCGTACAGCTACAGAAAGCTTTGTTTCTGATCCTGTTCATTACCGGCCCATTGCTATAGCCTTGGACACCAAAGGACCAGAGATTTGGACTGGACTCATCAAGGATAGTGGTACAGCTGAAGTGGAGCTAAAGAAGGGCAACACTCTCAAAGTCACTTTGGATAATGCCTATATGGAGAAATGTGATGAAAATGTCCTGTGGGTAGACTACAAAAACATTTGCAAGGTGGTGAACGTTGGTGGCAAAATCTTTGTGGACGATGGGCTCATTTCTCTTCTTGTAAAGGAGAAAGGTCAGGATTTCCTTATAACTGAAGTGGAGAATGGTGGCATGCTGGGCAGCAAGAAGGGTGTGAACCCTCCTGGGGCAGCTGTAGACTTGCCTGCTGTATCTCAGGATATCCAGGATCTACAGTTTGGATTAGAGCAAGATGTAGATATGGTATTCGCATCCTTCATCCGAAAGGCTGCTGATGTTCATGCAGTCATAAAGGTCCTAGGAGAAAAAGGAAGAAACATCAAGATCATCAGCAAGATTGAAAACCATGAAGAAGTCGAAGATTTGATGAGATCCTGGAAGCCAGTGATGGCATCATGATTGCTCGGGGGACCTGGGTATTGAGATCCCTGCAGAAAAAGTCTTCCTTGCTCAGAAGATGATGATTGGAAGATATAATCGAGTTGGGAAACCTGTTATTTGTGCCACTCAGATGCTTGAGAGCATGATTAAGAAGCCAAGGCCCACACGTGCTGAAGGCAGTGATGTAGCCAATGCTGTCCTGGATGGAGCTGATTGTATCATGCTGTCTGGAGAGACTGCCAAAGGAGACTATCCCATAGAAGCTGTGCAGATGCAACACTTGATTGCCCAAGAGGCAGAGGCCGCCATCTTTCAAACTCAGTTGTTTGAGGAGCTTCGCTGCCTAGCCCCCATAACCAAGGATCCCACTGAAGCTGCTGTTGTGGGTGCCGTAGAGGCTTCCTTCAAGTGTTGCAGTGGGGCCATTATCGTCCTCACCAAGTCTGGAAGTTCTGCTCATCAGGTGGCTAGGTACCGTCCTCGGGCCCCCATCATAGCTGTGATTCGTTGTGCTCAGGCTGCACGCCAAGCCCATCTTTATCGAGGTGTCTTCCCTGTGCTGTGCAAAGATCCTGTTCATTAATCATGGGATGAAGATGTGGACCTCAGGGTTAACTTAGCCATGAAAGCTGGCAAAGCTTGAGGCTTTTTCAAGAAAGATGATGTGGTCATTGTACTGAATAGGTGGCGTCCAGGTCCAGGTTTCACCAACACTACGTGGGTGCTTCCCGTGCCATAAAAGAGCATTTGAAGATATTCTTGTGGGTGACTTCAGCACGATCCTTTCCCTGCTCCTGGCCTGCATCCATTAGATCTGCAGCTGTTATTGGTGTTGTCCATACCTAGCTAGTAGAGGCTTCAGAAAGCTAAAACACTCCTAAAAAAATCACAACAATTAAAGTCTCTTCTTAAAGAAACTTATTAGACCTGCCTTCCTTCCTCCTCAACTAGAAACATCAGTATCAGTCAATTTAGCACACCTCTAGTGGTGTGTAAAGATAGAGCAGCTGTGGCTTAAGCTTAGGGTACTGCAGACCATTTTTGACATGGGATTAAAGTAACATGCATCAGTATTGTGTTTTAAATTGATCTAGATGTTCTTTGTACACACATAAGTAGTCACTAGCCACAGTCCCTCTAAGTACAAGTTCTCAATGTATATGGTCCTCTACTTTTCTGACCAGAGGAACTATCTTCCGTTTTCCCCATCTCAATCATGTAAATGAAAGATTTTTGGTTTCATACTCTTGTTAAAAATTAATTAGACATTGAATCCAGCTGCTAAAAACCAATACAGTTTAGTGAATGTGATCATTTAGCAATGGTGTCCTCCAGTAAGGCACCCCTACCTTGAGGGGAGGAAGAAGCTTCCAGTCATGTGCTACTTTTTTTCTCCAGTTGCAGGAGGAACCTAGGATGGAAAGTCAATCCTAACGAGAATTTCTCACTGTCCCAGGCAGCAAGCCTTATCACACTCCTTGCCTACTACCCAACCCTCAGCCTTCTTACATTATGAGTGTACTTTCAATATTTCTCTTCTGTTTTCAATTTGGAACAAATGTACACTCCTGTTGTCTTGTATTTGACTGTAGAGTACAACACTTGTCAATAAACACAAGCTGAAGCACTGAAAAAAAAATTTGAATTTTATATATTTCTCCCTCTGTCCTTCCCATCTCTTCTTCTAAGGATGGTAGGAAGTTTTACATAGTTTATACATGTGCTGTTATATAAAAATATATATTTCCATATTAGTCAAAATTATGAAAGCACACACAGATAAAAAAGGAAAAATGAGAAGGAATGGGGTAAGTGAAAAATTGTCAATGTGCATTGAGTTCATCAATTTTTTTTCAGGATTTGGATAGACATTTTTCTTCAACAATCTTTTGTATTTGTATTGGATCATTGTGCTGCTGAGAACTGAGTCATCCACAGCTGATCAGCACACCATGTTGGTGATGTTGCTCACAATGTTTTCCTAGTTCACCCCATCTCACTTTGCAAAAATTTGTACAAGTCCTTCCAGGTTTTTATGCAATCTGCATATTCGTCATTTCTTATTGCACACATGTATTGCACCAAAGCTTATTTAACTATTACCTAATTGATGGGAATCCCTTAATTTTTAACATTTTGCTACTCAAAAAAGTGCTGCTATAAATTATTTTGTACATGTAGTTTCTTTCTGCTTTTTTATAATCTCTATGGAATACAATCCTAATAGTGTTATTTTGGCGTCAAAGAGTATTCATACTTTGATTGCCCTTTGGACATAGTTCCAAATTGCACTCCAGAATGATTGAATCAGTTCACAGCTCCACCAACAATGAATTCATTAGTGTTCCAATTTTCCCCACATTCTCTCCAACATTAATGCTTTCCGTTTTTCCCCTATATTGGTCAATCTGATGAGTGTAAAATGTTATCTCAGAGTTGGTTTAATTTGCCTTTTTCTAATCAAAAGTGATTTAGAACATTTCTTTACTATACATAGCTTTGATTTCTTTCTCTGAAAACTGTTCTATATTCTCTGACCATTTAATAATTGAAAAAGTGCATGCATTCTTATAAATGTGATTTAGCTCCCTATATATTTGATATATGAAGTCTTTATAAAAGACATTGACATTCCTTTATTGTTTCCCACCTTTCTGATTTTTTAAAAATTTTATTTGCATTAGTTGTGTTAACCCAAACATTTTAATTTAACATTATCAAAATGAACTTTTTTGTACTTTGCAATGTTCTTTATCTTTTGTGTGGTCATGAATTACACACACACACACACACACACACACACACACACACACTTCTATCTCTTCCATATTTGACAGTTAGATAATAGCTTACTTGTAATTTGATTATGTTGTTACCCTTTATGTCTAAATCATGGACAATTTTGACCTTACCTTACTATATACAACATGTGATTTTCTTCTATACCCTAGTTTATATCCTATTGTTTTCCAAGTTTTCTAGGAGTTTTTGGCCAAGTAATGACTTTTTTCCCCCAGAATTTGAGATCTTTGAGTTTATCATACACTAGGTTCCTCTGTGGTCCTTTATGACTGGGTCTTGCATAGCAAAATTATTGCAGTGATCCTTCACTTCATTTCTTAGCAGATAGTTTTTATGATTACTGTTTTATAATAATTTGACATATGCTGCTGGTATGTCACCTTTCTTTTATTTTTTTCATTCTTTTGAATGTGTTTGATTGACATCGTCTTTGGCTTCTAGAATATTAGTAGCTTCACAATAATGACACTTGCCTTGTTTGTTTTTGTAGCTCAATATATGTATTTGCACACACACATATACACATGTGTGTGTGTATATATATATATATGTACATATATATATATATCTTGAAGCAAGCCTTTAATTATCTTTAATAAATATCATAATTACACAATGTACCAAGGACATATGATTTACAAAAGTCCATAGGGATAGCTAGATGAAGAAATGGATACATTGCTGAGTTTGGAGTGGTGAAGACCTGATTTCAAATATGGTCACAGACCCTGATCAAATGATAAAAGCTCTTCTAGCTTCAGTTAACTCAACTGGAAAATGAGAATCACATTAGCACTTGCTTCTCAGTGTTGTTGTAAAGAGCCAATGAGATAATATTTGAAAAGTGCTTACCACAGTGCTTAGAACACAATAAGTGACATACTCATATTTATTCTCTACATATTCCTTTCCATATTGAGATATGCAGGAATAAGATTTAGAAGGACAAAAGGGATCATTACCATTATTACTGGAACTCATACATTGGAAAGAGGGAGTAAAATAAACCTTTCTTTTCACTGAGAAAATTAGACAATAATGTTATTGAATGAAATAGACTAAGTTTAGTTATACCCAAGACTTTTGAATGATATCTAATACTTCCTAAATTGACAACTCCATATTGTTTTAATGTCTTTATTAGAAACCATTATGGAAGTGAGTCACAAGAGCACATTTTGAGTTTAAGGAAAACATTGTCTCTGCTTAATTACCATGATAAGCATATTTTGTATTTTCTATAACATATGTTCATTAAATAATTTCAAGACTGACACCAATTTTGATTTCAGAATTGTTTTTAAATTCTATTACAGTGAAATTAGTAAATGAATGTATTTTTCAGAATGTATTAATTGTGCATTTTAACTAAAATATATATAAATATATATTTAAACTTAACCAGTTAAAGGCAATATGATAAAAATTATATCTGTATATATGTACATATAAGAGAAATATCAGTCTACTTTTATATACTTATGTATAATTTCATATATATACGTTTTAATTTGTTGCCATTTATTTTATATATATGCATGTATGTAAATATGTATATAAGTATACATATATGTATATATCTATTTATATATATATACACTTATATAAATGTATGCAAATATATATATATATATGTAGAAAGTATACTTCAGCTAATGTTTATAGTCAGACAATCTAATTAAAAAGCATATAAATAAATATGCTTTCCCAGATATAATCAGTTCCCTTCTCTCTCTCTCTCTCTCTCTCTTTCTCTCTCTCTCTCTCTTTCTCTCTCTCTCTCTCTCTGTATGTATGTATGCATGTGTGTATAGACATATATACACACAGACATATATAGACATATAGACACACAGAAATTATGTATCTGTATGTACTTGGGGTATCCAGGTGATACAGTGGTAGAGTATGAACACTGGATTCAGGAGGACCTGAATTCAAATTCATCCACAGACAGTAACTATCTAAGTATCCCTGGGCAAGTCAATTAAGCCTATTAACTTCAGTTTCTTGGTCTGCAGAATGAACTGGAGATAGAAGTGGCAAACCACTCCAATATTTTTGCCAAGAAAACAGCATGGACAACATTAAACTAAAAGATTAAACCAGAAGATTAACTCTTTGAGGCAGAGTATATCTTTCATGCTATGGAAGATGAATTGAGAACAACCACAAGTGGCTCCAGTGCTAAAGATGGGACTGAGCCAAAGTGAAGAGGAAACAGCTATGAGTATATTTGGTGGTTAAGGGAAAGTTTGATGTTAAAAAGGCCAACATTCCATATTAAATTAAATTACTGAAATTCAAGATCTATAAGTCAAGTCAAGCTAGAGGTAGCCTAACTGGAAATGGAAATATTGAACATTGGCATTTAGCTATCAATGAAGTTAAATGGATGGAAATTGGTGAAATTAGTTCATGCAATAACTAACTGTGGGCAGCAATCACTTAGAAGAAACAGAGTATCCTTAGTATTAAAAAGTGAGAAAAATAGTAGTGGAATATAATCATATAAATATGAATCGGACCTGACAAATAGTTTTAAGAGATTAGATCTAATAGGTGGAATGCCTGAATTAAAAATAATCAATGAATAAAAAAGAGCAAGGGGGAAAATGACTATCTGATAAGGATTTAGAAATAGCTAAGGACATAAATCAGAAGAGATAGAGAAAAAATGGTAAAGATATGCCCATTTGAGTACAAAAGTCTAGAGAATAGCAAGCAGAGATAATATTTTCTTAAATGAGTAATGCAAAGATATAGAAGGAAACAATGGAATGAGAAAAGCAAGAAATCTCCTGAAAATTGTATATATATATGTATATATATATATAATGGGAATATCTCATGCAAAAATGAAGTGGATAAAAGAAAAATATATAATGACATAACAAAATAGAAGATATTAAGAAGATGAATCAAGAATACACAGAAGATCCATATAAGAAATATCTCAATATCACTGATAACCATGATATTGCGATTACTGATCTGGATCCAGACATCCTTGAGAATAAAGTGAAGTAGATCTTAGGACTTAGAAAGCATTGCCAACAATTAGGCTAGTGCAATTAAGTAATGTAATTCCAGCTGAGCTGTTAAAATATGGCACTCAACATGATAGCAAATTTTGAAAACTTAACAGTAATCATTAGGTTGGAAATGATATTTTATCTCCCAGTTCTAAACAGGAACACTATCAGAAAATGTTCAAATTACTGAACTATTGTGCTTATTTCAAATCCCAAGAAGTTTATGTTTGAAATTCTGCAAATTAGCCTTCAGCAAGATGGCTCCTGAGAACCCTGTATGCTGTCCAAGAAGCAATAGTTAAAACTGAAGAAGGAAAACATATTGGTTAAAAATGGAAAAGTAGTATAACAAGCTTATATTTTGTGGCCTTATGTATCTAAGTTATATTGAGTACATCTTCTAAAATTCCATTCTGGATGAATTAAAAGCCATAATTATTGTTACCAAGAGAAATATCGAGTATCTTAGATAAGTAGATACTACTTTGCTGGCAGAAAGTGAAGAAGAATTAAGACTCTTGATGAAGAAGGAGAAGAACATAGAAGCTGCTTTGAATCTTAACAATAGTAAAATACAAAGATCTTGAGAACTGGTCCTGTCACTTCCTGCTAACAAAAGAAGTACTTATTGAACTCACAAAAGTCACTACTGATTATAATATCCTTCTTTGAAACCTAGAGAAGTCTTGTGTAAACAAATTTCCCACTTCCACAAATGATCTAAATATACAAATAGTCTTCTATTCAGATTTTCTAATTAGTCAATTATCTTCTTTTTTTCTATTCCTTCTTGCTCCTTTCTTAAACTTTTTTTTTTCTTTAACTTCTGAACACTCCAGTACCAATACTGTGCCTTTTTTGGACATAATGAAAATTAGAAAAAGGAATATTCGAAAGGAATACTATTATCTCTTTTTTCAAGGTATAAGCAATTGAGCAATATTTACCACTTTAAATTTGTGAATTGGTTTATTTTTTTAAATCTCCTTCGACTCACTTCTGAAAGCTTTATATTTTTCTTGTTACACATGTACATTCTTTTGTTAAAAGCACAATTCCTTATAAATCCTGTTGGCAAAGAAAAATCAAAACAAAAGGGAAAAACACAAGAGGGAAAAAAAAAACAGAAGAAAAAGAGAAAACAAGTGAATAGAATATATTGATTTATATTTAATCTCCTCAGTTCTCTTTCAGGATGAAGATGGTGTTTTCCATCCAAAGTTTATTAGGATTTCCTTGGATTACTAAACCATTGAGAAGAATCAAGTCTTTGATACTGATTATCCCACAGTCCTGCTATTATTGCATACAATGTTTTCCTTATTCTGCTTATTTCCCTCAGCAATACTTTGTGTAAATATTTCCAAGCCTTTCTAAAATCAACTTGTTTATCATTTTTATGGTACAATAATATTCCATTACTTTCAAATATGATACCTTATTCAGCCATTCCTCAATTGATGGACATCCATGCATTTTATAATTCTTTGCCATCTCAAAAAGAGCTGCTATAAACATTTCTGTACATGTGGGTCCTTTTTTCTCCTTTAGGATCTCCTTGGGATACAGACCCAATAGTAGCACTGATGGATCAAAGGGTATGCACAGTTTGATAGCCCTTTTGGGAATAGTTTGAAATAGATCTTCAGAATAATTGGATTATTTCACACCACCACCAACAGTGTAATAGTGTCCCAGTTTTCCCACATCCAATCCAACATTTAATATTATTATCCACACCAATCACAATGCCAACAATTATTTTATAGATCTAGAAAAATAATAAAGCTCATCTGGAAGAACAAAAGGTCAAGAATAACAAGAGAATTAATGAGAAAAAATAGAAATGATGGTGTCAGCATTACTAAATCTGAAACTATATTATATTATGTTATATTAGTCATCAAAATTATTTACTACTGGCTAAGAAATGGAGTGGTGGATAGGTGGAATAGATTAGACACATATAACACCAACAATCAAGGCCTGTAGTAGCCTAGTATTTGATAATCCCCCAAACTTCAGCTTCTGGAATAAGAACTTATTATTTGACAAATATTGCTGTGAAAACTGGAAAATAATTTCATGGAAACTGGGCATTGACCTTTATCTCATACCCCATACCAAAATAAAGTCAAAAAGGGTTCATGATTTAGGTATAAAGCATGATACCATAAACAAATTAGGAGAACAGGGGCTAATTTATGTATTAGATCTTTGGAGAAGGGAGGGATTTATGACTAAAGAATTACAGAATATTGTAAAATGAAAAATGGACAACTAGGATTACATTAAATTAAAAGGTTTTTGCACAAACACCAGAGAGAAGTACAAAGCTGGGAAACATATTTATAGCCAGTATTTCTGATAAAGGTTTCATTTCTAAAATATATAAAGAACTGTGTTAAATTTTTAATAATACAAGTCATTACCCAATTGATAAATGGTCAAAGGATATGAACAATTTTTAGATGAGGAAATTAAAGCCATTTTCATGTGAAAAAATGCTTTAAATCATGATTGATTGGCAAAATGCAAATTAAAGCAACTCTAACATACCACTTCATACCTCTCAAATTGGTTACAATGATAGGAAAAGATCATCATAAATATTGGAAAGTTTTGGGGAAAATTGATACACTAATGCATTGTTGCTGGAGTTGTGAAATGATCCAGCCTTTTTGGAGAGCAATCTGGAATGTGCCCAAAGGATTATAAACTGTACATAATCTTTGACCCAGCCACTTCGCTAACATTTTATTTAAAATTTTTGCATCAGTATTAGAGAGCTTGGTATGTAATTTTCTTTCTCTATTTTGACTCTTCCTAGTTTCACAATCAGTTCCATCTTTGTGACATGGAAGGAATTAAGCAGGACTCCTTCTTTATCTATTTTTCCAAATAGTTTGTATAGTATTACAATTAATTGTTCATTTGAATGTTTGATAGAACTAACTTGTGAATCCATCTGGTCCTGGAGAGTTTTTCTTAAGGAGTTCATTAATGACTTGTTAGATTTATTTTTCTAAAATGGGGCTATGTACATATTTCATTTCCTCTTCTCTTAAGCTAGGCAATTTATACTTTTGCAAATATTCATCTATTGGCCTACTTGCTGCCATTAGTTTTATCTATTTTGTTAATTTTCCATTAAAAAGTTTAGTTTTATTTATTCAATAGTTCTCTTAGTTTTAGTTTTATTATTCTCTCCTTTGACTTTCCAAATTTCTAATCTGTTATTTAATTGGGGGGTTTTAATTTGTTCATTTTTAACCTTTTTAAATTGCATGCCTAATTCATTGATTTCCTCTTTCTCTATTGTTTTTATATAGATATCTTATCTAGAGGTATAAAATTCTCCATAACATCTGCTAAGGCTTCATCCCATAGATTTTGGTATGTTACATCATTATTTTCATTCTTTTGAACGAAATTATGAATTATTTTTGTGATTTGTCATTCAAACTACTCATTCTTTGGAATTAGATTACTTAATTTCCTATTGCTTTTTAGTCTATCTTTCCCTGCCCTTTTATTTAAAATAATTTTTATTGCAATGTTGTCTGAAAGCGAAGCATTTCTATTTCTGACTTTTTGCATTTGATTGTGAAGTTTCTATGTCTTAAAACGTGGTCATTTTTTTTTTTTTTTGGAATTACCATATACGGCTGAGAAAAAAAGGTATATTCCTTTCTGTATACATGTATACACATGTAGATACATATACAAAAATATACATATAGAAGCATAAACAGATGTTCTGCAAATGTAGCAAGGCACACATAAGGCCTGTGTGATACAACTATGTATTTATGTCGAAGGAAATAAATGATTCCTTATACAATTAGAAAGATATTGAGTGATCATACATGAAATGGATTAATATAATTAAAATGATGTTACTAGAAGCAAGTCCAAGATGACAGATAGATGGCAGAAAGTTGTTTGAGCTCTCCCCAACTTACCTGAGAAATAGCATTATATCAATTTGTCTTGTGCTCTGGGATGAGAGTCTTCACTGCTGGCATACTGTTCCAGGAATGAGAGGTCTCATTTAAAGATCTGTGCTGTGGTTAAGAACCTCACAATGGTTTGCCCAGACATAGTCTGAGCTGCATTGTGCTCCCCATTCACCCAAATTAGGATGAACTTTCATTGTCTTTCCAAGATATTTTAAGCTAAAAAAAGTTTTCACTCTCTTTTTATAGTATCTTTCATTACAGAATTTGTTCAGACTTGATATAATGAATGTTGTCTGAAAGCGAAGCATTTCTATTTCTGACTTTTTGCATTTGATTGTGAAGTTTCTATGTCCTAAAACATGGTCATTTTTTTTTTTTTGGAATTACCATATACGGCTGAGAAAAAAAAAAAAAAAAGGTATATTCCTTTCTGTCTCCATTCAATAGTCTTCAGAGATCTATCATATTTAGATTTCCTAGCATCCTACTGATCTAGATTTTCTAGGATCCTACTGACCTCCCTAGTTTCTTTCTTGTTTATTTTGTGATTGCAGTTGTCTGATTCTAAGAAGGGAAGGTTGAGGTCCTCCACTAGAATAATTTTGCTGTCTATTTTTTTATTCTAATTGGCATAAAATCTGTAGGAATTTGCCTGCTCTACCACCTGGTGGACACACTTTTAGTATTACTACCACCTCATTATTAACTACCCTTTAAGGGTGAACTTTCCCTTATGTTTTAATGAGATATATACTTTACTTTTGCTTTATCTGACATCAGAATTGCTACCCCTGATTTTTTTTTACTCCAGTGAAGCATAATAAATTCTGATCCAGTCTTTAACTTTTACTCTGTATGTATCTCTCTGTCAAATGTGTTTCTTGCAAACAACATATTGTAGGATTTTTTTTTTTTTATCTCCTCTGCTATTTGCAACAGTTTTATGGGAGGGTTCATCCCATTAACTTTAAGAATTAAGATTACTGGCTCTTCATTACCCTACATTCTATTTTCTCCCATATATATACTTATATTATTTCTTCCCACCTTGTGGTTACTCCTGTGTTTTTTATCTACCCCACCCACAATCTTATCTTCTATCATCACTTACCCCTTCTATTACCCAATATTTTTGGGTGGGATATTTAACCCACCCACTACTTTATCTTTTATCACTCACCCTATTCTTTTAGAAATGTTTTTTTTTTAACCCACTCCACCAATATCTTATCTTCTATCAACCCTTCACCCCTACTCTAAACTTTTTCCCTAGTGTCTGTGCTATCCCTTCTATCTTGTCTCTCCTTTTTTTTCCTCTTTCTCCTCCTAATTCTTTACAGGGTTAGATACATTTAATGGGATAATTAGAAATGGCAATCTACCTCCTTTCTTTCCCTCCATTGTAATAGGTCTTTTGCACCACCCAATGTGAACTAATTATCCCATTATATTTCCCCTTTACATTTTTTCCAGTACAGACATTTTCCTAACACTTAATGTCATTTTCTTTGATGCCATCACATCAGGGATCATTCACAATCATACCCTTACTCCATATGATGCCCCCCTCTGTCTGCTCCAGTGACAAACACAGTTCTCAAGAATAACAGATTGGCTCTTTTTTGGTCATGTCTTTGGATAGGCCAATAATTTTTATTGTCTCTTCTGGATCTATTTTCCATGTCATTTGTTTTTCCAACAAGATATTTCACATTTTCTTCCATTTTCTGATTCATTTAATTTGTTTGATTGATTCTTGTCATCTCACAAAGTCATTAGATTCCATTTGCCCTGTTCTAGCTTTTTATGTGTGATTTTCTTCAGCTATCTTTTTATTTATTTTTAATTTTTTATCATAATAATATATTTACTTCCATGACACTTTAAGGCTTACAAAGTATTTTCCTCAGGCTAGCTTTTCCAATAAAACATATACAAAGGGAAAGAGGACCTGGTATCCTCCACTTAGATAAACATGAGGTTTTTAAAAATTATTTTATTAAAGCTTTTTATTTTCAAAACATATGCATGAATAGTTAGTTCTTCAACATTAATCCTTTCAAAACCGTGGGTTCCAATTTCCTCATCTTCCCCATTCTCTCCCCTAAATAGCAAGTCATCCAATATATGTTAAACATGGTAGAAATATATGTTAAATCCAATATATGCACACATATTTATACAATTATCTTGCTGCACAAGATAAATCAAACTAAAAAAAATTATAAAGGAAATAACTTGCAAGCAAACAACAAAAAAAGAGTAAAAATGCTATGTTGTGAAACACATTCAGTTCCCACAGTCCTCCCTCTGGGTATAGATGACTCTCTTCATCACACAAACTTTGGAGCTGATCTGAATCATCTCATTGATGAAGAGTCATGTCCATTAGAATTGATCATAGTATAATCTTGTTGTTGCTGTGTACAGTGATCTCCTGGTTTTTCTCATTTCATTTAACATCAGCTCATGTAAGTCCCTCCAGGTCTGTATGAAATCATTATGTTAACCGTTTCTTGTAGAACAATAATATTGCATAACATTCATATGTCATAATTTATTCAGCTATTTTCCAACTGATGGGCATCCATTATTTCTAATTTCTTGCCATTACAAAAAGGGCTGCCACAAACATTTTTGCACATGTGGATCCCTTTCACTCCTTTAAGATCTCTTTGAGATATAAGTCCAGTAGAAATACTTCTGGATCAAATCACTTTGGGTATAATTCCAAATTACTCTTCAGAATGGTTGGAACCATTCGCAATCCATCAACAATGTGTGTGTCTCATTTTCCCCACATCTCCTCCAACATTCATCATTACTTTTTCTAGTCATCTTAGACAATCTGACAGGAGTGCAGTGGTAGCTCAGACTTATCTTAATTTACATTTCTTAGATTAGTGATTTAGAGCACCTTTTTATATGACTAGAACTGGTTTCAATTTTTTCATCTGAAAATTGTCTGTTCATATCCTTTGACTAATTATTATTGGAGAATGGTTTGATTTCTTATAAATTTGAGTCAGTTCTCTATATATTTTAGAAATAAGACCTTTATCATAAACTGTGAATGTAAAAATGTTTTCCCAGTTTATTGCCTCCTTTCTAATCTTGTCTGCATTGTTTTGTTTGCGCAAAAATTTTTAACTTAATATAATCAAAATTATACATTTTGTGATCAATAATGTTCTCTAGTTCTTCTTCGGTCACAAATTTCTTTGTGCTCCATAGATCTGAGAGGTAAACTATCATATATCCTGCTAATTTGTTTATAATATCATTCTTTATGTATAGATCATGAAGGCCTATTGGCCTTATCTTGGTATTTGGTTTTAGGTGTGGAACAATACCTAGTTTCTACCATATTAGTTTCCAATTTTCCCAGCAGTTTTTGGTCAAAGAGTGAGTTATTATTCCCAAAACTAAGGTCTTTGGGTTTGTCAAACACAAAATTACCATAGTCATTGATGATTTTGTCTTGTACACCTAACTTATTCCATTGATTGACTATGCTATTTCTTAGACAGTAACAAATGGTTTTGATGATCACTACTTTATAATATAGTTTTAGATTGGTACAACTAGACCACCTTCATTTGCATTTTTTTCATTAATTCCCTTGAAATTCTTGAACTTTTGTTCTTCCAGAGGAATAATGTTATTTTTATTTTCAAATCTGGAAAATCATTTCTTGTGAGGTCGATTGGCACAGCACTAAAAAAATAGATTAATTTAGGTAGTATTGTTATTTTTATTATATTTACTTGGCCTTCCCAAGAGCAGTTGATATTTTTCCAATTGTTTAGATCTGACTATTTGTATAGAAAGTGTTTTGTAATTCTGTTAATATAGTTCCTGACTTTGCCTTGGCAGGTACACTTCAAAATATTTTATATTATTGACAGTTATTTTAAATGAAATTTCTCTTTGTATCTCATGCTGCTGGATTTTGTTGGTAATATATAAAAATGTGGGTGATTTCTGTGAATTTGTTTTGTATCCCGAAACTCTACTAAAGTTGTGGATTGTTTCTAGTAGTTTTAGTTGATTTTCTAGGTTTCTCTAAGATACAATCATATTGTCTACAAAGAGTAATAATTTAGTTTTATATTTATCTACCGATACTAATTCCTTTAATCTCTTTTTCTTCTCTTATTGCAAAAGCTAACATTTATAATTCAGTATTGAAGAGTAAGGTTGAAAGTGGGCAAACATATTATTGGGAATTGTTCCAATTTATACCCATTGCATATGATACTTGCTGATGATTGTAAATAGATACTACTGATCATTTCAAGGAAAAGTCTATTTATTCCTATACTGTCTAGCATTTTTAATAGGAATGGAGTTGGAGTTTATCAAATAATTTTTCTGCATCTATTGAGATAATCATATGGTTTTTAGTAGTTTGCATAGTTATATAGTCAATTATGCTAATAGTTTTCCCAATATTGAACCAGCCCTGCATTCCTCATATAAATTTTACTTGGTCATGGAGTAATATCCTGGGAATGACCTTCTGTAATCTCTTTGCTAATATTTTATTCAAGAATTTTGCATCAATATTTATTAGGGAAATTGGGCTACATTTTTCTTTGTTTTCATCCTACCTTGTTTAGGTCTATGTCACAGAAGGAATTTGGTAGGACTCCTTCCTTCCCTATTTTAAAAAAATAGTTTGTATAATATTGGAATTAATTGTTCTTTAAATGTTTGGTAGAATTCACATGTAAATCCATCTAGTCCTGGGGATTTTTTCTTAGGGAGATGATTAATAGCTTGTTTTATTTCTTAGTCTAAAATGGGACTATTAAAATAATTTATTTTTTTTCCTTCTGTTAATAAGGGCAATCTATATTTTTATAGGTATTTCTCCATTTCACTTAGGTTATCAAATTTATTGACAAAATTGGACAAAACAACTCCTAATTAGTGCTCTAATTTCCTTTTCAATTCTGGAAAATTCTCCCTTTTCATTTTTTTTTTATTAAAGCTTTTTATTTGTATAACATATGTATGGGTAGTTCCCCAGCATTGATCTTTACAAGCTTTCCATTACAAATTTTAACCCAAATCCCCTCACCTCTCCTAGATGGCAGGAAGTCCATTACATGTTAATAATGTTTAAATACTTGATAAGTTACGCAAGAAAAATCCTATCTACAAGAAAAAAAAGAAAATCAGAGAAAGACAACACAATGCAAGCAAATATCAATAGAGATCATGAAAATGTTACGTTGTGCTCCATATTTCAAATCCCTCTCTCTGGGTGTATATGGTTTTCTTCAGTGAACAATTGGAACTGGTTTGAGACAATTCTTTGTTGCAGAGAGCTATGTCCATCAGAATTGATCATCATGTAATACTGTTGTTGCTGTGTATGATGATCTCCTGGTTCTGTTCGTTTCACTCAGCATCAGTTCATGCAAGTCTCTCCAGGCCTCTCTGAAATCATCCTGCTGATCGTTTCTTACAGAGCAATAATATTCCATAACATTCATACACCATAATTTATTCAGCCACTCTCCAATTGATGGGCATCCCTTCAGTTTCCAGTTTCTAGCCACTACAAAAAGGGCTGCCACAAACATTCTTGCACATGTGGGTCCCTTTCCCTCCTCTAAGATCTCTTTAGGATATAGGCCCAGTAGAAACACTGCTGGGTCAAAGGGTATGCACAGTTTGACAACTTTTTGAGCATAGCTCCAAATTGCTCTCCAGAATGGTTGGACCCGTTCCCAGTTCCACCAGCAATGTATTAGTGTCACAATTTTCCCACATCCCCTCCAACATTCATAGTTATCTTTTCTTCTCATTTTAGCCAATCTGACAGGTGTGTAGTGGTACCTCAGAGTTGTCTTAATTTGCATTTCTCTGATCAAGAGTGATTTGGAGCAACTTTTCATATGACTAGAGATGGTTTTAATTTCATCATCTGAAAATTGTCAGTTCATATCCCTTGACCACTTATCTATTGAAGAGTGGCTTGAATTCTTATATATATGAGACAATTCTCTATAGATTTTAGAAATGAGGCCTTTATCAGAACCATTAAATGTAAAGATGATTTCCCAATTTATTGCTTCCCTCCTAATCTTGTCTGCATTACTTTATTTGTACAGAAACTTTTTAATTTAATATAATCAAAATTATCTATCTGCTGTTCAATTAGGAATTCCAGATCTTCCTTGGACATGAATTTATTCCATCTCCACAAGTCTGAGAGATAAATTATATTACTTTCCTCTAACTTGCTTACAAAGTCCCTCTTTATATCTAGATCATGAACCCATTTAAATCTTATCTAGGTATGTGGTGTTAGGTATGGGTCAAGCCCTAATTTCTTC
>JAJPUD010012395.1:32693-49505 GCA_023553655.1 Myrmecobius fasciatus | reverse complement strand
TTGATTTAATCTAATTAACTCCTTCACATATAATAGACAGGGGGCTCATATATTTATTGTCTAGATTATTGATTTGTTAAATCTCTGGATTAATCACAAACAGTATAAAGCAAGCAGGCTTCTTCCTCCCTCCCTTTCCCACTTAACAGTATTTTATTTTTTTCCAATTACATGTAATTATAGTTTTCAACATCCAGTTTTATATTTGAATTCTGAATTTTCTCCATCTCTCCACACCCCCTCCCCAAGACAGCAAATAATCTGATATGGGTTATGCATGTACAACCACATTAGTCATGCTGTGAAAAAATCAGAGCAAAAGGGAAAAACCACAAGAACAACAACAAAAAGTGAAAACAGTATGCTTTGATCTGCATTCAGAATTCCAGAGTTCTTACAATAAATGTGAATAGCATTTTCCATCATGAGTCCTTTTTGAATTGTCTTGAATCATTGTACTTGATAATGTAATAAAAAATGACACATTTTGCAGTTCATAATGTTTTCTATCTCTTGTTTGGTCATAATTTTTTCTCTTTTCCATAGATCTGACAGGTATTCTCTTCTAACTTGCTGATGGTAATACCCTTTATGTCTAAATTATGTATCCATTTGGACCTTAATATATAGTATGAAATGCTGGTCTATGCTTAGTTTTGGTCATACTATTTTCCAGTTTTTGGCAATAGTAAATTCTTGTCCCAGAAGCTGGAATTTTTGGGATTATCAAACGGTAGATTACTATAATCATTTACTACTGTGTCTTGTGTATTAAAGCTATTCCACTGATCTATTACTCTATTTCTTAGCCAGGACCAAATAGTTTTGCTGATTGCTACTTTACAATATAGTTTTAGGTCTGGCACCATTAGGCTACCTTCCTTTGCATTTTTTCATTAATTCCCTTGATATTATTGACCTTTTTTTGTTCTGCCAGATGAATTTCGTTATTTATTTTTCTAGCTCTATAAAATAATTTTTAGTAGTTTGATGGTATGGTATTGAATAAGTACTTTAATTTAGCTAGAATTGTCATTTTGATTATATTAGCTTGGCCTACCCATAAACAATCAATATCTTTCTAATTTTTTTTAGATCTTACATTATTTGTGTAAAAAATGTTTTGTAATGGTGCTTATACAGCTTCTGGGATGTCTTGGTAGATAGTCTCCCAAGTATTTTGTGTTGTCTACAGTATTTTAAATGGAATTTCTTTTTCTATCTCTTGCTGCTGGGCTTTGTTGGTAACATGTAGATATGTCAATGATTTTGTATCCTGCAACTTTGCTAAAGTTATTATTTCAAGTAATTTTTTAGTTGATTCTCTAAAATATATCTCTAAATATATCATCATATCTGCAAAAACTGATAGTTTTGTTTCCTCATTACCTTTTCTAATTCTTTCCTTTTTTTTTGCTGCTTATGGTAACATTTCTAGTATAATATTGAATAATAGTGGTGGCAATGGACATCCTTTGTTTCATCCCTGATCTTATTGGGAAATTGGTTGAAAATTTTCTTTCTCTGTTTTGGCACTTCCTCATTTAGATATTTGTGTCATAAAAAGAATTTGACAGAACTCCTTCTTTGCTTATTTGTCCAAATAGTTTATATAGTATTGGAATTAATTGTTCTTTAAATGTTTGATAGAATTCACTTGTAAATCCATCTGACCCTGGAGGTTTTTCTTAGGTCTTTTCTCATTATTACTATTCTCTTTGTTGAAATTATTATTTCTATCATCTTTCTTTAGGATTTTTAAAGATTAAATTCTTTAGAATTAGATTATTTAGTTTCCACTTATTTTTAATCTATCTCTCTATGACTTTGTATTACACATAATTTTTATTGCACCATGATCCGAAAAGGATGCATTAATATTTCTACCTGTATTTTTAGGCACAGAATTATTCTTTTCTTTCCTTGTTTTTTTGGATTGTGTCATTCATAAGTAATCTCTGAAGTAAGTTTCAATTGATTCTCACATCAAAGGCAGCTAAATTTAAAATGAAGAAAAACACCAAGTACCACTAAGTTGGTGAAATATTTTGATAAGAAAGGGAGTTAGATGGGGCAGCTAGTTGGTGTAGTGGTTAGAGTACCAGCCCTGAAGTCAGGAGGACCTGAGTTCAAATCTGGCCTCAGACACTTAAAGTATTTCCTGGCTATGTGACCCTGGGCAAGTCACTTAATCCCAATTGCCTCAGCAAAAATAAAATAAAATAAAGGTAGATAGAATGAACCAAAGGTATCAAGATAGGAAGGGAATAAGAATTTATATAGCACTTACAATGCACCAGGAACTGTGCTAAGTGTTTTCCAGTGTTATAGAGGAAGTCCTGTAAGAAGTCCAAAGTGAAGACTTGAGTTCAAATGTGGCCTCAGATAATTACTAGCTATGTGATCCTAGGCAAGCCTCTGTCTGCCTCAGTTTCTCAAAACTGTAAAATTTAATATAATTTACTTCACAGAATTATTGTGAGAATCAAATGAAATAATATAACATAATGTAAATAATTTAAAAAGCACTTAGCACAGTTCCTGGTACATTGTAAGTGCTATATAAATGCTTATTCCCTTCCTATTAATAGAAATATTCTCTGAACACTCTTGTTTGTCAATGATATTTTGAGATAGTATCTTGAAAATAGGATGTACTTAATAAATGTTCATTGCTTCAATTGATAGGTTTTATTAAAGCTTGTAATCACACAGAGCCTTCTAAATAAGAATCATTGTGACTCAAAAGAGTTCAACATAGCACTCTACACTTGAAAAACAAAATGGATGAAAAATGCATATTGCCACAATTATGACCTGCAGGAACCTATTGAATTACTACATCATTACATATATTTTAGACAGGTGCTATAGATAAAAATGAGATAGACTTGAGTCAAATAAATGATATAATGGGATTACATCTGAAAAATCAAACAGCACTTTTCCATAAGATCCTAAGCTACTCACTACCACAAACTTCCATCTTTTCAACACCAATATTCTATAGAAAACTCAGAATCCAAATTTCAAATGGATGAAAAAACGGGAACATTTAAGTATTGAAGTAAATAACATAGATATAGAACTAGACACAGACAGATGGGTAGCAGAGAGTTAACTGAGAGGTACATATAGACAGATAAAAGAGAAATGGATAATAGATTTAGATAATAGAGATAGTTATAAATAATATAAATAAAAGAGATAAAAGACAATAGATACAAAGAGTTAGATGAGAGATAATAAATGGATGACAAATAAATAAAAGAAATGGATTATAGAAATAAATAGATAATAAAAAACAGATAGATGGATGAGAGAAAGCTATAGAGAAATAGAGAACACATTAAGAAAGAGATGGACAGACAGAGAGCATTTACTAAGTACTTATTCTGTGTCGGGCACCATAGTGATTATTTTCTCCCTAAAGTTTGTGAAGCCCTTGAAGATCTTGGAACAAGAGGCATGACATCTCAATATTAGAAAAGGTCAGTTTGTTCCCTCAGTTATGAATGGCAGTAAACCCAAATAATGCCATCATAGGATCACATGGACAAGCTGTAGGTCCCCAAACAACAGCCAGATGAGCAGTAAAATAGTCCAATGAAGGTTTAGTTGCCATTTGAGAAAATATCCCTTAAGAAAGCTATGTGCCATCTAGATTTGGCTTTTTCTTCTGCTTTATATGGATTGGCAAGGCAAAGGATCTTTTGTTCCATCAAGTAGGGTGTAGCTGCTGTTTCAACCCAAGGGGCCTTCTTTTAAGGTGGACAGGGATAGTAATTGGTTCTGACAGGCAGATGCATTATGTCTAGGTTGGAAGTAAAAGATGTTGCTCCTGAAAGACTGTGACATTTATTTCTCTTTGGAATAGGTCCAGGTAAGCTAGTTATAGCAAATAGTTAGCAATGGTTGTGGCCATGGAAGAACTGAATGCCAGATTTCAGAAAAGAAATTACTTTCTTGAAAGAGAGAATTTGGGAGCTGAAAGAAGCTCAGAGTTTCATTTGTTCTATACCTGGAAAAAATCCTCCCCATAATGTGATTCATTAAATATTTATTAAATGCCTACTGAGTGCCAGGCACTATGCTAAAGCCAGGGATGCAATTAATAAAAAAAAAAAGTCTCTGCCCTTAATAAGCTTACAATCTGAAGGGGGAAGCAGCATACAAAAGGAGCTAGAAATGTTGGGGGAATAATACTGGAATAGCAGGGGGTCTCTCGTAGGGGACATCTTGTTCTATGGAGTTGAAACCAGGAAGAGCATCAGATCAAGGTGGAATGATCTGAAAGTCCAGCTTCTGCCCTCTATCCGTAAAGGAAAGCATTGGGAAGAATGTAGTGATCTACCCTCTAACCCTCAAATTAGAGGGTAGAGGAGGCTGAGAGAGGAAGAGTCAACTTCTATCTGAAAACTGTACAGGAATGGGACCCAACATTGGCTCCAGACAACCCTGTATACTTTGAACAGCTCCACTTGTTGGGAGGTTTTAGTGACCTACATGTCTCAATTGGTCTCTGCCATTTCCATCCATTTTTTTTGGTTCTATCCTCTGAGATCAGAGTAAATGCTCTGTCAAATTAGTCAAATTAATTAGAAAAGAAACTTAATTGAGTTAAACATGCTAAAGTTATGTTGAGTTTTACTGAACTCAATCTAGCCATTCTTTTAAAAGACCTTTCTAATGATATCAAGCCAAGCAACTTCAAAAAATTCAAACCAAACAAAAATAGCAACTATAATTTTGTGATGTGCCCTCCCCATATGATTAGAAGAGGAAAATACTCCTGCTATAGATTACTTTTTGCTTTTTACAGCCTAGGAAGATTTGAGTTCAAATCCTGCCTCTGGCCTCCTGGATTAATGAGTTAATGAAAAATAATTAATGAGTGGGTTGCCATTTCTTTCTCTAGCTCATTTTACAGATTTTACACTGAGGCCAACCAGGTTAAGTAACTTGCCCAGGTTTGCATAGCTAACAAGTGTGATGGTGGATTTGAACTCATGAAGATGAGTCTTCCTGACCCCAAGTTCAACATTCTATTCATTTTACCATCTAGCTATCCAATAATAACACTAATAACTAGCATTTATTTAGTACTCTAAGCTTTTCAAGTATTTTACGCATATTGATCTCACAACAACCTGGAAAGGTAGGTGCTATTATTATCCCTTGTTTACAAATGAGAAAACTGAGACAGGTAGGGAATGTGATTTGCCCAATCTTACTGATAAGCAGTAAGGAAGAATTAGGGTGGAGAAAAGGTTATACAGATTAGAATAGAAAATATAATAAACCAGAATAAATGAGCTTTTTGGTTTAGGGTCAAGATTTAAAACAACTTTAGTTCACCTAAGGAGAGAAGGATTGGGAGTGTGGAGGAGATAATTGCTTTTATCAATATTTAGGTTTGTAAAGAAAGTCAGGGATGTGGTCAGGGTGCTCATGGCTTATTTTCATAAAGAGATTATTAAACTATTTGTAAAGGCACTTTGTGCAACTAGTTGGTGCAATAGATAGAACATTAGGCCTTGAGTCAGAAAAATCTAGATTCAAATTTTGATCCAAGCACCTGGAAATTATATGACCTGGGCAAACCATAGTCTCTATCTGCCTCAGTTTCCTCATTTTTAGTTCTTTTTTTAAAATTTTTTGCCAGTTACATGCAAAACAATTTTAAACATTTGTTTTTAAAACTTTAAATTCCAAAATTTCTCTTCCTCCCTCCCCACCCCACATTGAGAAGACGCATGAAGTTACGCAAAACAGTTCCATAAAAGTCATATTGCAAAAGAAAACATACTCCCTTTTTCCCCCCAAAAAATTCAAGAAAAATAAAATTTTTTTTAAAGTATGCTTCATTCTGTATTCAGAAAAATCAATTCTTTCTCTAGGTATGATTCGTATTTTCATCATAAGTCCTTCAGACTTGTCTTGAATCACTGTATTGCTGAGAATAACAGTCATTCACAGCATCTTATGTTATTGCAGTTATTTTGTATATACATAGTACAGTTTGTTTACATTAGGTCATAGAAGTCTTTCCAGGTTTTTCTGAGAGCATCCTGCTCATTTTTTATAGCACATAATATTCCATCATAATCACATTCAACAATTTATTCAGTCATTCTTCAGTTGATGAGCATCCTCTCAATTTACAATTCTTTGCCCTAAAAAAAGAGCTACCATATTGGGCCAATTAGATGTTGGGGAGGATTGAGTACCAACCCTAAAGTTAAGAGGACCTGAGTTCAAATCTGGCCTCAGACACTGTGTGACTTTAGGCAAGTCACTTAAGCCCAATTGCCTCAGGAAAAAAAAAGAGAGAAAGAAAAGAGTTGCTATAAATATTTTTGTACATATAGGTCCTTTTCCTTTCCTTTTTAAAAAATCTCTTTTGGAGTACATACTTAGTAGAGATATCTTTAGGTCAAAGGTTATGCTAGTTTTATAGTCTCTTAGGCACACTCCCAAATTGCTCTACTGATTGATCAGCTCACAATTTTACAATGATGCATTAATGTCCCATTCTCCCCCTCCCCATATTCCCTCCAACATTTTCACTCTCTTTTTCTGTCCTATTCATCAATCTAATAGGTATGAAATATTTTAAAAATTTTCATTTATTTCTCCAATGAATACTGAATTAAAGTATTTTTCAATATGACTATAATTACCTTGATTACTTCATCTGAAAACTGTTCATATCTTTGGATCATTTATCAATTGGGGAATGGTTCTTTTTTTTAAATATAAATTTGACTCAGTTCCCTACATCTTTGAGAAATGAGACCTTTACCAAAAAAACTTGTTTCAAAATTCTTTTCACAATTACTGTTGCTAAGTGTATTTCCCTTATTTATTCTTTTTCTCTCTCTCTTTCACTCTGTCCCTACTCAAAAGTATTTTGCTTTTGACTACCCCTCCCCCAATATGCCTTTCCTTCTGTCACCCTCCCCTCTTCTACTTGCATCTGACAATCCTCTTCCCCTTCTCCTTTCCTGTAGATAGATTTCTACATTTATTTATAGTTCTGAGGAGAAATGTCATTTAAAAAATCTTTGACTCTTTTTAGAGTCACTCCCGAATCCTTTTACCACATGAAGTTCTTTCATTGCCTACATAAGTATGTAGCATTGGAGCTACAGCAGCCTCTTAATCAGAAGTCAGAAGTTGTCTTTCTCTCTGTCTGCTTGTCTGTCTCCCTCTCTCTCAGCCTGCAGTCACAGAACTGTCCCTCAGGAAAACAGACCTAGATTTGAGTGGAAATGGGGATTATATTATGATTTTTCATGATTAGGGTTGTTTAGAAGAAATTTAAGAACATGGAGGAAGTTATGGGGGGTGGGCATCAGGTAAATATCTCACTTTTATTGGAACTAAACAAAAGAGGTTTAAACACACCCACATACACAGAATCGGGTATAGAAATAAATCAAACTCAATAAGGAAACAGGCAAAGATAGAGAAGGGATGCTTAAGAGGAGAAAATAATACTAGGGAGGGAGTAACTGAAAACAGAACAAACTTCCTGATTGTAGAGGAGGGATTAAAGAAAAAAGACAAAAGAAAAGATTTGGAAAATATAGTAGGGAGGGGGAGGAAGTGTCCATCAATGGGGGAATAATTGAACAAACTATATAGTACAGAATGGAAAGGACTATTATTGTTCCATAAGAATGATGACAGAGGAAATTTTAGAGAATACTGAGAAATACAAACTGAGAGAGTTCAGTGAACAGAACTGAGAATAATTTATATAATGATACTGTAAAGAAAAACAACTTTAAAATACTTAAGACCGCTAATCAAATCAATGGCTAATTTCTGACACTTTATGTATTTAAAATATGAAGGAAGATACATTTTGGGGCAAAGGTGTGCTAAGAATTGTTTTGCTTGACTATGATTATTTGTTAGATTTTGGTTTTTTTTTTTTTTTAGTTGAGGAGGAGATGTAGAAGAGGAGCTGGAAGGAGAATGGTAATGGTGATGAGAAGAGGAAGAAGAAAAAGGAAGAAGAAGAAAAAGAAGAGAAGAGAAAAGAAAGAAGAAGAAAAAAGAAGAGGAAGATGACCACTACTGGAACATATTTAAGTATATAGAAGAGAATAGAAAGGAACTCATAAAGAAGAACAAATAGGACAGTTTAAAAAATAATATTGAATTTATTATATAGTTTTAAAAAAAGCAGATACTATGGGTCAGAGATTTATGGTGCCATATATAATCTTTCTTTGTATGCTATTGTATAGATAGCAATGCCCTTTTTCAGGGTGTTAAGTTCAAAATTAAAAAAAATTTTTCAAAGAAAGCACTTGTTGAGTTCCAAGTACCCATGGTTGTGGCTCAATAGGTTCTCTACCCATTGCTACATATTTGATTGATGCTTCTGGGAGTAAAAGATTAGCACTGGCTTTGCAAAAGATACACCATAGAGCATCCTAATTCTAAAGGCACAGCCATCATAGAGAGCATGTTCATAATGAGCTGGTTTTGTTTTCATGAAATATCAAGAAAAAGTCAGACAACAACTAAGGGCTAGCCTGGAGGCTAACGGTAGATTCTTCTGAATCCATGGTTTAGCATCTTTTCACCTAGATAATAGCAAGAAAAAGTTCATTTATCACCTCATTTCCCAAAATTAAAATAATTTAAATAGATTTTCACTAATTCAATAATTAAATTCCATTCGGTCAGTTGACAGTGGCTAAAGAAAGATTTTTCTGTGTCCCCCAATGTTGCTTGTCCTTACTAGCCAAATTTGAAGACTGTTGAGTTCATTTATTCATTCTTAGCCAACCCTGGTTAATGAAATGCCAGGACCTTGCCCTGCCTTGCCCCTGCTGCTGTTTCTGTTTGGTCTCAGTATGTCCTTTGCTTGATGGTTGCTACAGAACAAGCACATTTTTCTCTTCCTTCTGTGAAGTGTAAAGGTCCCATTCTTGGCAGCTAGTGGCACTAGGGACCCCACTGGAAATCACAGAAATGCCTATGGCAGCAAAATTGCAAAACTGTTTTTCGTGTGGAGCAGAGTAGGGGCAAAACAAGAGGCCGATGCTGGAAGCCTGATGGACTCTCTTTGTTTTTGAAGCCAAGCCTGGGCCTTGGGGGATAAATTCTAAGTCATGAACTGGCTGGCATTTTAGGAAGGTGGAGCAGGGAAAAGTGAGAGGAACATGCAAGCAAAAAGGCAGGGAGATTTGTACCTAAGTTGCCAGGCAAATTGATTGACCCTGATCCAAACTTGGACAAGGGCTTCTCTTGATTCTTAAGAACCTTTCCCCTCCCTGAGCTCACCTTTGGGCCAAAATGAGAAAGGCTATTACCATGTTGCTTCCAGCTTGGGTGAGGGAAGGGAAGAGGAGGGTCACTAATTAGAAGCTGCTCTTGTGAGGTTCCCACTGTCCTTTCACTGATTTATAGCTGTTCAGGAGTTAGGGATGAAATCCCAAAATGAAAGGCATTTATCCAAATGAAATCATGAAGATTTGCACCTACCTCAGTTTTTGTTTTTATGCCTTGTTTGACGCAAAGTTGGAGGAGCGTGATCAAACAAGAGCTATGAAATATGATTTTTGTCAAGTTTTGTAAATCGAGAAAGTCAAGAAAGAACAAATCTAGTGGAAAGAGCCCTGGGAGAGGGAACTTCTGCTTAAGATGGAGGCATAAAATGTCACAGAGAAGCCCAGCTCTCTCACATAGGCTCCAAGAGATGATCCAAAAAAGAAGCCCAGATTAAATAATTAACAATAAATCCAGAGAGAAATCTCAGGCAACTCCAGCAAAGTGTCAGCTAAAAGCCATCCAGAAACCATGGGTACGGACCAAGTGGGTCCTTGCAGGGAAGCTAATGCAAGCTCTCATGACCACAAAGTTCAAACCTTGACCAAATGAGTTTGGAGGACCACAGAGATCTGACAAGGACACTGTAGTTAGGAAAATCATTCCATCAAGAACTGAGGAAATCAAGGTTAAAATCTCTCTGTGCATCTCTAAGCATCCTGATAGTCTCCAGGACTTCTCCAGCTGTGGACCCCAAGTGTCTGTCCTGAGACAAAACCCAGCCACATATTTCCCAGCTTCGGCAGCCTGTAGGGTCTTTTCCAGGTTTATACCACTCTAGGACAAAATCTCCTTGATCCTCACCCTGGAGCTTTTTACAGGGCAGGCCCAAAACTTCAGTCTCCTATGCCTTCTCTGCTTCTGCTCCTGCCACCTTGTGACATGAATCTTCTGGAGAATCATAGCACTTTTGCCATGAATTGGACCTTGAGGGAGGACTTTGAACAGTCTAAATAACATTTCTTCCTCAATAGAACTTTATTATTCTGCTTGGAATGACTCTTTAGTAGTGAGCATATATCCCTTATAATCTCTCTCCCTGGCATCCCCGTGATTCTTAGCCTCTACCTGCCAATTTACAAACTCAGTTCCCCAAGTACAAACTCCCTTATTCTTATCCAACTCAACTCAAGCCCATAAAGTTCCACTTCAGATATGACCATCCCTTCTACTGTGCTGTCTGGAATGCCTGCTCCATAATTAACAAACCTCCTCTTCTTCTCTTTTCTCACCCCTTGCATCTCACTCTTTCTAATCTTCTGTCACTCACTGAGATCTAGCTTCCTCTGATGACTGCTTCCCTCACTACTCTTTCCCATACAACCCCTTTCCCTCAAGTGGTCAAGGTTAGGAATAAGGATACTTTCCTCCCAACTCTGTCAGTTAAGCACTTCCACTCATGTCAGTGAAAAAATTGAGGCTATTCACTGAGAGCTTTCTCTTCTCCTCTTTTCTTTATTTTGTGTCACTCAGAGATTTATTCCATATCTCCTCCTTCAATCAAGTCTAAAGAGAAGAAGAGGGTTTTCTCCTTGCTACAGGTCTCCTTGATCCCATCTCCTCTTGATTTAAAAAAAGCCAAATATTATTAAACAAAAAAGGACATTTTCTCACACAGAGAAGAACACAAAAGGAGTCCATATGAGATTGTAAATCTTCATTTAATACAACTTGCTTTTTAAAAAGATCTATGATAAATTTTACATGTTATTTTTTTTACAATTTCATTTTTCTAATACCTAAAAAGATGGTTTTCGACATTCATCTTTGTAAAAATCTTGTTACATGTTACTTTCAAAATTGTCTTGCTCTTGTAGTGGCTAGAAACTGGAAATTGAATAGATGCCCTTCAATTGGAGAATGGCTGAATAAATTATGGTATATGAATATTATGGAATATTATTGTTCTGTAAGAAATGACCAGCAAGATGATTTCAGAGAGGCCTGGAGAGACTTACATGAACTGATGCTGAGTGAAATGAGCAGAACCAGGAGATCATTATACACGGCAACAGTACTATATGACGATCAATTCTGATGGACATGGCTCTCTTCAACAATGAAATGTTTCAAACCACCTCCAATTGTTCACTGAAGAAAGCCATATACACCCAGAGAGAGGGATGTGAAATGTGGACCACAACATAACATTCTCATACTCCTTGATTGATGTTTGCTTACATTGTGTTTCCTTTATCTGATATATCGTTTGTGTAGATAAGATTTTTCTTGCACAACAATGATAAGTTTGGAAATATGTATACATATATTCGATTTGCCAATATTTTAACATAATTAACATGTAGTGGATATCCTGCCATCTAGGGGAGGGGTGAGGAGTTGGGGGGAAAAATTTGTAACGGAAAGCTATGTAAGGGTTATTGTTGAAGAATTACCCACACATATGTTATGCAAATAAAATAAAATTTAAAAAAAATTGTCTTGCTCATCCTTTTGAATTTCTACCTTTTCTGTGCATTAAAAATGTTATGGTGATCTTTTTTTTTTCTTTGACATCATTATTGTTAATCCCTTCCCCCCAAAATTAAAAACTGGGGAAAACAGTTGTAATAAATATAATCAAGCAATCCAATCCATACATTGGCCATATCCATAAATATGTGTTTTCATACACTGCATTCATCTCTTCCCTGTCAGAAGTTGAGTAGCCTGCTTCATCATAGGTCCTCTGGAGACATGTTTGGAAATTGCATTGATCAGAGTTCTTATTTCTTCCAAAGCTGTCTTTCTTTACAATGTTGCCCTTTTTAAGATCATTCTATTGGTTCTGCTCACTTCATTCTGCATCAGTTCATACTACCAAGAATTCTCTGAAATCCCCTCGGTAATAATTTGTTACAATTCAATCGTATTCTTTTACATTTATATGCCACAATCTCTTCAGCCATTTTCCAACTGCTTAAGACAGAGTTGTAAAAATAAAACAGAAAAGAGCCCACCAAACTATACCTAATTATCTGTGTGAATTGTATTTGATTTAGAAAACCACATATTAACATTATCTATCTTTTACTGTATTTTTATTTTGTTAAATGCTTGCTGTTGTTGTTCAGTCATGTCCAACTCTTCATGACCCCATCTGGAGTTTTCTTGGCAAAGACTGGTGTGGTCTTTCTTTTGGAAGCTCTTTTTACAGATAAGATTGAGGCAAACAGGGTGAAATGATTTGCCCAAAGTCAAATAGCCACTAAGTGTCAAAGGCCAGATTTGAACTCAGGAGGATAAATCTTCCTGACTACAAGTCTGGTATGCTGTCTACTGTGTCACTTAGCTGACCTTAAATATTTTCTAAGTACATTTTAATCTGATTCTTGTTGCATCTGCCCAGGATCTGTGTTTAACATCCTGGGCTAAGAGACACATCTTTGAATGTTTTTCTCTTCTTTCCCCACTCCCATCTCCACCACTCCTTCAGGATCAAGAGTCTGTTTTACTTGTGGCCACATATCTCCTCCTGATATTATCTTTCTTAACACTATCTCCTCTTCTCATTTATTTTCCATTTGAATTGGATGTTTTCCTATAGCAAACTCTGTACGTGTGTGTGTGTGTATACTCCAGGGTGAGTTCAACACTTCTATGACTCTTTCAGATGAGAATGAGGTTCATCTGATACTTTTTCTCCCATAAATTGGTTTGTATATTTTTCTTACATATTCTAATGATCAGAAATAGCAAACTATTCCTTCTTTCTTGTCTTTGTTAGAAATTATATTTATTTTATTCTTAACTTAAGAAATAAAATCAATATTTCCATAATATAGTAGAATAGAAAAAATATAATTATATATGAAACTGCAAGCTCACTGTTATAATTTGCTATTTCTTTTAAATATATAATAAAATTATCATGTAGCTTTCTTTTTTTCTTCTTCTCTCCTCCCTGCCCTGCCCTAGAAATGGCTACTATTAGGCACAAATATGTATATGTGTGTGTGTGTGTGTATATATATATGTGTGTGTGTATATATATATATATACATGTTTTATGTGCATAGTATGCATGGGTAGCCTGTATATATGCATAGTATGTATATATAGTATGATTATATATTATGTGTGTATGTATATGCATATATATATATAATGATTCTACACATCTGTTATCAGTTCTTTCTCTGAATATAGAGTCTCTTTTCATAAGTCCTGTGTAGTTAATTTGGGTATTTATATTAATCAAAATGATTTATTCACTCAAAGTTGTTCCTACTGCACACAACAATTCTCTTGCTTCTGTTCATTTTGTTCTTCATTATTTCATACAAGTCTATCCATATTTTTCTAAGATCATCAAGCTCATCATTTCTTATAGCACCGTAGTATTCCATTGTAATCATATACCACAACTTGTTCAACCATTTCTGGCTGTCCCTGCAATTTCTAGTTTTTTTGCCACCACAAAGAGAGTTGCTATAAATATTTTTAAACATATAGGTATAAGCCTATAGACAAAATAATAATACTACAAGAATCCTGGAAGAAGTTCAATTACCAAGGAACTATAGTCAGGATTATATAAGAGCTGGCAGCTTCTACTAAACACTGGAGGAAATCTTGGAATATAATATCACAAAAGGAAAAAGTATGGAAGTACAAGTGAGTAGAATTCACCCCTCACTTGGTGATTAGCTCTCATGGATTCAATGATCACCTGTATGAAAGTGATTTCTGATCTTGCTATCCAGACCTAGACTCTTCTGAGTTAGTCACACATCACCAACTGCTTTTTGGACATCTCAAAATAGATATCTTTTAGGCATCTCACTTTATATGTCCAAAACAAAACTCATTATTTTCCCCTAAATCCTCTACTCTTTCCAACTTCCCCATTACTGTCAAGTGCACTATTATCATTCTAGTCACTTAGGATTGCAACCCTAGTATTATTTGTAACTCTCCCACTCTCGCACCATTATCCAATCATTCACAACATCTCTCATATACATCATTTCTCTCTTATATGGCCACTAGTTCAGGCCCTTATCTCATCTGGATTATTTCAAAAGCCTTCTAATTTATCTCCCTATTCCAAGTCTCTCCCCATTCTCATCCATCTTTTGCTCATGCTACTCCCCTATTTGTCCAAGAACACACAGATACCAAATGGCATACTCTGTCTCCAGAGCTGATACTTTCTCCACTGAACCAAGCTGCACTTATAAATCCCTTGAGGAAACAAGTAATAGAAAGGGTTTCCAAACTTCTGGCTTAATTTTCTTTAAAAGTCTAAATACAGGAAAATATTCTTTGGGGAACTATTCTGAAGGAGTTAGAACTCAGAAGCATTCTAAGGATCATTTAATCAAATATAATCATTTTACAGATGAGTAAACTGAAGATAAGAGGTAGTTTGCAATTAATTTGTATGTTTATGAGATTTTTTTTACCATATCTTTAGTTTTTAATTCAATAAAAGATGACGTGTTAAAACAAAACAAAACAAACAAACAAACAAAAAAAACCCCACACACACAAAAAAACAACTGTCTTTGAAAGGCTTTCCATAATGAGCTGTACACTTGGAAGAATGATAGTTAGTCAGCCCAGTGATCCCAGGACTTGGGGAATGTCATATGTCTCAATATCACATGTTGAGAAATTTGAGTTCTGGTGAATCTGATGATTTTTAAAAGCAGTTGGTGGAAAAAAAAATCAGAATGCTTGACAAGAATTGGGACAGGAATAAGGCAGTAATGTATGACACAGTTTAGAGAACGTTGGAAATTTGGCTCAAGAAGATAGGAATTCAAATCTTGTCTTAGATATTTAGTTGTTTGGCTATGAGCAAGTCACAATGCCTGTCTGAACTTCAGTTCTCTCATTTGTAAAATTATAAATTAATTAATAAGCATTTATTAAGGACCTAATGTGTGCTTGGCACTATGCTAAATAAGCATTGTAGATACAAAAAGAGGCAAAAAAAGCCCTCAAAGAGGCTATTATCTAATAGAGAGAGACAAAATGTAAAACTATATGTATGTGTCTATATACAAATATATGTATATATACATATACATAATCATCTATAGGCACAAATTAAGCTTTAATACAGGATAAATAAGAAATAATCAACAGAGGGAAGGCGCTAGAATTAAGAGAAGTTGGAGAATGCATTCAGTAAAATATGGGATTTTAGCTGGGACTTAAAGGAAACCAGGGAATAATAAATGTAGTACCAACCTCACAGAATTATTTTAATATAATTCAAGAGAAATAATTTACATGGAACACTTTGCAAATTTTTAAGAGGACTATATAGTCAATTACTATGTAATGAAAAATGAAATAGAAATGATTCAAGATGAAGATGCACTGTAATGGGAAAAGGAGAAAGGATTGGGGTAATAGAAGGAACGCATGAACTTTATAGAGAATGAGGGGCAACTAGATGGTGAAGAGGATAGAAAGAAGGATTTGAATTAAAATCTGCCCGTACACACCTAGATTTTCTAGCTGTGTGACTGAGCAAATACACTGTAGTTACTATTTGTTAGCCTTAGAACTCCTACTTTCCTCACATCAGAGCAAAAAAAAAAGTCTGCAAAATGGACTTTTATTGAATTAAAAACTGAAGATATAGTAACAAGATAATTTATTTATTTATTTAAAAGGCAGTTAAAATGTGCAAAGTTGAGCCAAAATTGTAACAGGACTGAGAGATCTAAAGCCATTTCAGCAGATATTTATTAAGTAGAAAAGATGCTCCTTGAGGATAGGAATTATTTTGTATTTTTTATTTGTATCTCTATTTCTTAGCACAATACTTGGAACTTAAATTTAGTAGGTACACATCATGTTTGTTGACTGAATGACTGCTAAGTAAAGAGCTTGATGATGACTGGGGAAAATACTTAGATAAAAAAGGTTAAATAAGGCAAAGTTTTTGCCTTCTCAAATTTTAGTCTAGTATTGGACTCACATTTCCTTGGGAATGACAAAATGACCCAAAGATAAGACCATAAAAGAAAAACCAGGAAAGGTGATTAGGACCTAACATGAATGGAACTTTTTAAAAAAAATTATCACTGGAAAAATTCTTATATGGCTTCCAATTCTTTCTTATCAGGAGGGCTTCAACAGGCAAGTCTCTGAGAGGAAACATGAAAGAAAATAAAGAGAATATAAATCAAGAAATTTGTACTTAAAAAAGTAACAATAACCTCTCCCACTCCTTTCTTAACAAAAAATAAAATACAAAACAAATCCTGCTGTCATATTGGAAAACTTTTTATTTGGTCTACTATTTAGATATACAGGATTTTAATCTTTTTTTTTATTAAAACTTTTTATTTGCAAAACATATGTATGGGTAATTCTTCAACATTAACCCTTGCAAAGCTTTCTGTTACAAATTTTTCCCCCTTACTCCTCACCCCTCCCCTAGATGGCAGGAAATTCACTACATGTTAATTATGTTAAAATACTTGACAAATCAAATAT
>JAJPUD010012395.1:0-17028 GCA_023553655.1 Myrmecobius fasciatus | reverse complement strand
AAAAAAAGTTTTTGCAAAGGTCAAAAAAATAAAATAAAATAAAATTATTGAACTCAAAAAAAAAAAAAAGGAAGAACAAAAGTTCAAGAATTTCAAGGGAATTAATGAAAAAAGGCAGATGAAGGTGGCCTTGCTGTACCAGATCTAAAACTATATTATAATAAAGCAGCGGTCATCAAAACCATTTGGTACTGGCTGAGAAATAGAGCAGTCGATCAGTGGCATAGGATAGGATAACAGGACAATCTAGGCAATAACTTTAGCAATTTAGTGCTTGGTAAACCCAAAGATCCCAGCTTTTGGGATAAGTACTCACTATTTGGCAAAAACTGGTGGGAAAATTGGGACCTAGTGTGGAAGAAATTAGGGCTTGACCCACACCTAACACCACATACCATGATAAGATCTAAATGGGTTCATGATCTAGATATAAAGAGTGATATTGTAAGCAAATTAGAAGAATGTAATATAGTTTACCTCTCAGACCTGTAGAGATGGAATAAATTTATGTCCAGAGAAGAGCTGGAACTCTTAATTGAACACCAGATAGATAATTTAGATTATATTAAGTTAAAAAGCTTCTGTACAAACAAAACTAATGCAGACAAGATTAGGAAGGAAGCATCAATTTGGGAAATCGTCTTTACATTTAATGGCTCTGATAAAGGCCTCATTTCTAAAATATATAGAGAATTATCTCATATATATAAGAATTCAAGCCACTCTTCAATAGATAAATGGTCAAGGGATATGAACAATTTTTAGATGATAAAATTAAAACCATTTCTAGTCATATGAAAAGGTGCTCCAAATCACTCTTGATCAGAGAAATGCAAATTAAGACAACTCTGAGGTACCACTACACACCTGTCAGTTTGACTAAAATGACAGGAAAAGATAATGATGAGTGCTGGAGGGGATGTGGGAAAGCTGCGAAACTAATACATTGTTGGTGGAACTGTGAACTGATCCAATCATTCTGGAGAGCAATTTGGAGCTATGCTCAAAAAGTTATTAAACTGTGCATACCCTTTGACCCAGCAGAGTTTCTATTGGGCTTATGTCCCAAAGAGATCTTACAGGAGAGAAAGGGCCCCACATGTGCAAGAATGTTTTTGGCAGTCCCTTTTTGTCATGGCTAGAAACTGGAAACTGAATGGATGCCCATCAATTGGAGAGTGGCTGAATAAATTATGGTATATGAATGTTATGGAATATTATTGTTCTGTAAGAAATGACCAGCAGGATGATTTCAGAGAGGCCTGGAGAGACTTACATGAACTGATGCTGAGGGAAGTGAGCAGAACCAGGAGATCATTATACACGGCAATAACAATATTACATGATGATCAGTTCTGATGGACATGGCTCTCTGCAACAAAGAAATGGTTCAAACCAGTTCTAATTGTTCAGTGAAGAAAGCCATATGCACCCAGAGAGAGGGATATGAAATGTGGACCGCAACATATCATTTCCATGGTCTCTATTGAAGTTTGCTTGCATTGGGTTTCCTTTCTCAGATATTTTTTGTTCATGTAGCTACGATTGTTCTTGCACCGCAAAATAAGTACGGAAATATATATACATATATTCAACTTGTCAAGTATTTTAATATAATTAATATGCAGTGGACTTCCTGCCATCTAGGGGAGGGGAGGGGAATGGGGGAGGATTGTAATGGAAAGCTTTGTAAAGATTAATGTTGAGGAACTACCCATACATATGTTATGCAAATAAAAAGCTTTAATAAATGATGTCAAAAAAAAAAAGAAAATTCATGAATTGCATGAAAAGAGAATGGTCTTGCCAGTGAAATGGATAGTGGCTCCAATAATCCAGAACAACAGATATTTAAGGGGAGGGGGGGAACAACCTTTGTATTTGCCAAAGATCATAGGATTTTCTCTTTGAAATAATCTTAGAGATAATATAATTTAACCCCTTGAATTTGTAGATCTGGAAAATAAGACTCAGAAGGATTAAATCACTAATCATACTGTATAAGAAATATCTTTTTATTGAAAATATTTATCAAGTGTCTACTATGTGCTCAAAACTGGAAGAATTAGATATTCAGACATAGATCTTTTAACCCCAAATTCAGATAGGAGTGAGAAAGGGAGGGATAGGAAGTTTTGTAATACAGGAGCATTAGTTTTTCAAGTGTTTCATGGGAAATTCTGAAGTAATGAGCTTTGGGGGAAGGGAGGAGTAATCTAAAGCTAATTTCATTACAGAGTTTGGTATTTTTCCTTCAAGTTTCTTTAATAAAACAATAAAATCTTAGAAGGATGCAGAGTTAAAGGCATTGGTAATAGCTATTATCTTTCATTTGTAAAGAGCTTTTCAATGTTTCCTTGATCCTGCCTTCTCAAACTTTCTTCCTATCTGATTCTCTTTATTCACTACTAAATTCTAGAAATGCTAGTCTATACTAGCAGCCTTCACTGACTTCCTTATATAACACAAGTCCCAAAGCCCATTGGGACTCTGTCCAAATCCAATAAGTTTTTGAGTGCTCTAGAGCATTTCATACTGTTGACTCACTTCTTCCCTCTTGATATTAGCTCCCCAGTCTTCCTCTCCCTTCCAGATTGTATTGTTTCCTCTTTCTCTTCTCTTTCTCTGTTTTTTCTCTTGGCTACTTCATCCACTTTATTTAGGATGGAGATGAGGACATGATTTCATTGATTTAGGGAACTTTCATTACTAATGAAAGTCAGTACTTTCTCTGAAACTCTAGTCTTTCTGGTCACTTCAAAGTTATCATGTAAAAAGCTTATTAAATTAAGCAAATATTTTAAGTGCATACTTAGTGCAGAGAACCATGCTAGGTGCTATATGAAATATAAAATTAAAATACAACATCATCCCTGTCTTTGTGAGATCCCTGACTTCTACCAAACTTTGGTAGAAGAATACAGATATAAATAACTGTATCAGGGATTTGCTGGTAAATGTTAACAACCAACTCTCCAGAGAAAAAGGGACTTACAACACACTTTTACATTTAATCTGCATTAGTAACATTTTCTCCATCATTTTCTTAAGGCTGGATAGTCAACAAAACAATAAAGCACAAGCTGATTTGTAACACTTCTGGATTTCTGAAGTATCACAGGCTCACAGTGAATATTTAACGAGTTTCAGCTAGTCCCAGCACAACCCTGACTGTACTACAAAATAAATCATAATAAATACATAACAATACAAACTAAGTATTTGTTATGTGAGGTCCTAGGGTAAGAGAAGAAGGACCTTGCTGATTTAGGGGAAGCAGAAAGTGGCATTTGATTTGGGCTTTAAAAGATAACTAGAATTTCAGTCTTTCACTCAGATCCCATCCTAACACTACTTTGTGCACAAAGATGAACTTGAGTCCTTGAAATGCCCAGAATCTAGAGATGGGGACTCTTGTGCAAAGAACATCGAGGAGGATGGGCCTGGTAATGGACTTTGTATCTTTCTTCTGAGGACCAGCCTATCTAGGTTTGGAGAGGCTCATCACCATCAAGTCAACCACCTGATGATGACTTTTTTTTTTTTTTTTTGGTAATTATACCCATACCAGTGTAGTCACAGATCCTTGAATTATCAGTGTACAGATTCAGCAATCAATCACCAAGCATTTATCAATCACTATACTGCTAATGGGAATGCAAAAAGTGAGAGACAATCTTTGCCTTCAAAGGAGCTAACATTCTGATGGAGGATACAATGCATACAAAGCAGTTGTTTTAATCTAGGTATTTTCAGGTATGGACTCACAAGGCAGTTGCCATTATTATTCTGAGAACAAGAAGAAGAGGTGGGGAAATGCCACTATCATGGTGGATATCTGGATGAGATATGAAGCCTGGGCTGGAAACAGCTAGATATTAAGAGATACATGTTGTCCTAGCAGAGCAAACAGGAGATGAAAGGCTCCTGATAGATCTTGGAAGAGACAAACAGGGAAATTAAGAGATGTGGTCATTAATTAGTGGACATGCTGCAAGGAAAGAAGAGCGGCCAGTATTTCTGGTCCCTACCTCTATCTTTCTCCTCCTATACTGGCTGATATTTTGAGGGGAAACAGTTCTCTCTTTCTTCTGGCCAACTGGGACTAAAATTAGCTCTCTACTCCAGCTGCAAAAGTCCAGGTATAGATCCACATTCCCGCCCTGTCCCCTCCCCTTCCTTCCATCCTTCATCTCCCAATTTGATCCCTCTCATCTTAGTACAGGAGTCCTGGCTGCATCCTTTGAAATGTTAGACCCCTCATTCTGGTACAGAAGGAACCACTGTTCTGTCTGGGGTGGGTACATTTCCCTTCTTCTCTTATAAATCTCTTGCTCTTTACGAGGTTTGTTTTGATAACCGGTTCCCAGAAACCTCTTGGGCTCTAAACCCAGGAAGAAGGGAAAGAAAGAAATCTGGGAGTGGGGGGCAGGGTGAGATGCAAGCAATTAGTGCATTATTTTTTGCCTCTCCCACAATATTAACCTTGTTCTTCAGGGCTGGTGGAGGCAGCCAGCTTCAAACACCTGCTGCTGTTGCATTTATTTGATCAGCTTCGTGGTCTGCTAATGTAAACCTGATCCCACTGACCTGGAGGAAGATGAAAAAGCTGTGTATGCTGGAGACTGGGGAAATGAAAAAGGAGGGGAAGGGGGATAGTGGGGCTGTCACGTGACCCAGCCCCCCTGGACTTAAAGCTCCCTCTTCTGCCTGCTTTTGATTCAGTCAGCCTTGGAAGCTTTGGGAGATTTCCTCTGCCCCCAACTAGGCAAACAGATGTGGAGAAGTCTAGGATTCCCATGCCTTGTGAAGCATTCAGTGAAAGGCAGCTAGATCAATGGAAGGGAGCAGAGGTGGGGGGTGGGGGGCTGCTTCCTGCTGACAAACTCAGGGCTGTTGCCCTAGACAGAATAGCTACACATCAACTGAGGGAATAGCACAGTCTCAGAGTAATGAGGTGAAGGGGACTCTGAATTCCTATTCTCCAATGGTTGATTGTAATGGGGGGGTTTAGGGGAGGTGTTAGGGAGGGTGATGTGAGCAGGAGCTACCCACAGATGCATTTACCTTGCATTTTTTTCTCTCCCTCAACTCTATCCTGTATTGTTAAACTGTTAGTCTATTTGTCATAGTAACATTCTACCTCCTACCTATACATGACCTTACATTTCTGCAATACTCTCCCTCTCAGAAGCCCCAACTTCTGGATTTCCCTATCCTCCATCATTCCTAGTATTTTTGTATTACTTTATATATAATTTATATTGATTTCTTTCATGTGTTGTGCCCCCATTAGAATATTAGCTAATGAAGTGAAGAACTACATTTTTGGTCTTTTATCTCTGGCACCTAGTACAGTAACTTGCATATAGAAAGCTCTTAATTCTTTCATTCCTTTCAGTGTTATTTTTGGTGAATCTATATTGTCAATTAGGTGATGGGGGGGGGGAGACTCAGTTTTCCTATCTCATTCAGGATGGAAGTACTGGCAAATTCACAGAACAATCTTATCACTGATTGGCTACCAGGGCTTTGACCTGATCCATTGCCAATCTGGACCAATCCATCTATATTTGAGTAGCCTGGCAGATCCTTGCCCCCTCTTAGAGGTTCATTAGATTGGTATTGATCATCATGACCAGCTTGTCCCATTGTAATTCAGGACTCCCAGAATCAAGTCCTCAGTCTCCCTAGTAACAAGGATTATAGACATGCACTACTATATCCTGTTTCAGTTACATAATACTGATATCTTTGCCAGAATGTGGGCTTAGATTAAAACTATTTCCATCGTGGAATTCAATTTAACATTTATTTATTAAGCATTTACTCCATCCTGAGTAGTATAATAGGTGTTGAATGAGATTAAAAATATGAAGAAGACACAGTCCCTCCTGTCAAAAGCTTAACATTTGAATTGGAGGAATAAGACACATATACATAAACAACTATGATGCAAGACATGATAAATGTTCAAGGCTACAGAGCAAAAGTTGTGCAAGGAACAAGGAAGGAAAGATCCCTTTGGTTTGTGATCACCACAAAACACTTCATGGAGGAAATGACATTTATATTTGACCTCAAAAGAGAGATAGGTTATAGACAGGAGATATGGTTATAAGTTTTGAGCAAGAAGTGATTTTAAGCATCATTTTTTTCCAATAAAAGCAGCTGGGTGGTACAGTAGATATAGTAGTGGGCTTGAAGTCAGAGAGACATGGGTTCAAATGCAACTGTAGATAGTTATTATTTGTGTGACTCTGGGAAGCCACTAAATCGTTATTGCCTCAGTTTCTTCAGCTGTAAAATGAAGATAAAAAAGATACCTGTTACTGTATAGTCAAGTGAGATATTTGTAAAGCACAGACTCCTTGGCACATAATATGTGCTTATTTCCTTCCTTACCTCCTCAACTTACAGATAAGGAAACTGAAGCATAAAGTGATTAGGTCCAAGATCACACAAGTAGTATGTGACAGGGATGATAGGTGACATCTGACTCCAAACTCAGCTCTTCCCACTGTGCTACACTGTCTCTAGTTAGAAAAAATAAGAGGAAATCCAAGAGATGTTTGAGGTAAGACAGCATAGCTTAAGCATTGGTTATATGAAGATCAGATTGGTAAGGCAGACTGTGATAAGATAATATGAGAGCTTGAGTACTATGTTGAGAAGAACTTTATACTGAAAAATGGAAAAAAAAATATCCAGGGTAGTTTTTCTCAAGATTTTTTTTTTTTCCTGAGGCAATTGGGGTTAAGCGACTTGCTCAGGGTCGCACAGCTAGGATGGGTTAAGTGTCTGAGACCAGATTTGAACTCAGGTCTTTCTGACTTCAGGGCTGGTGCTCTATCCACTGTGCCAGCTAAGTATCCCCCAAGATTTCTTTTACTGCTAGCAGGTAGTAGTAACTTTTGAATTATACTGTCCTGAAACAAAACCCTAGACATCTCAACATTGTTATGATTTTGTCACTAATTTCAACCCATTTATTGCTATGAATGAGATATAGCTTGTGGACCAGGATTCAGTTTCCTACATGAATGAATGAGTGAATGAATAAAAACAAATTATTAAGTATTTATTATTTATGAAGCCCTGAGTAAGTGCCAAGGATATAAATAGAAAAAGTTCGATAATCTGATCTCAAGAAATTCACAACTGGAAAAAACAACTATAAAAGAGAATCCAGCTATAGGGTAGATGGGAAGACCTGAACGTCTTAAGCATGCAGCAAGAAGAAGAAAGATCAAGAGGTTCTTTGAGTTCATCATCAGGCTGATTTGGAGGCATTTAAAGGATAGATGGTAAAGCTCAGAAACTTTATAATATAAAGGCAATTGTTTGCTGTCCATTTCACCAAAAGAATTAGAATTGGTAGGGGCAGCTAAGTGGCACAGTGGTTAGAGCACCAGCCCTGAAGTCAGGAGGACCTGAGTTCAAATCTGGTCTCAGACCCATAACATTCCCTAGCTGTGTGACCCGGGGCAAGTCACTTAACCCCAATTGCTTCAGCAAAAAAAAAAAAAAAAAAGAATTAGAATTGGTAACTCCCAGGCCATCCAAGTGATATGAGCTTATTATGTGTCAGGCCCCATGCTAAATTCTAAGGATAAAAAGAAAGACCAAAATACTTCCTCTCCAGGAAATCTCATTCTAATAGAGACAACATTCAAACAACCACGTATATATTAGGTCTTCACAGCTTAAATGGATGGGAATCTCAAAGGGAAAGCACAGGGGTGGAAGGCATGAAGGGGAAAGAGGGAGAGAGAATCAGTTGGAAGGAAGCCAGATTGGGTGAGGAATGAGAATGAGACCAGTGAATGAGACCAGGAATGAGACCAGTGAAAAAGCCATCAAGAGTCAAGAGATGGAAGGAGGTCAGTATCCAATACCGGCAAGGGAATAAGGTGTAAAAAAGGGAGAAAGAAGCCAGTCTTCTCCCCTTTCCCCAAAAAGCCATAGAAGGGGGAGGAAGGGATAAGAAAGTAAGTATATGTATACAAGGTGTCCCCAAAATTTGAATAATTTAAAACTACACTAAGATTTTAGGACATTCTATATTTACATGTAAATTTTGCAAGGCCCATTCCTCACAACCACTATGTGAAATAAATAGCCCCAGTATTATCAGTCTCATTATACCCTCTTATACAAAGTGAGCAGAATCAACTCAGATTTTGACATTTCAAGTTCAATGCTTTTCCCACTGTTCCAATCACATGGGAAATTAACAATACAAAACTTAGCAAAGAGATGGTAAAGCCATTCTAGGGAAATCAAGTTTTGCCCAAGAAGAATCTCTCTTCTAAAATTTCTCTGATCCTCCCCTTTTGTAGTTCCTTGATCTTTTTGTATATAAGACAATGTTTGCTCATTTGAAACTGCCCAAAAAGCTATCAAACTGTGTAATTATACTCACAAAGGTGGTGAGAGGACTGAGACTGGAACCCAGGCCTTTTGACTGCAAGACCAGCAAGGGATTTTTTTCTTTCTTTGGAATAATGATGCAGGCCAGATGTAGCCCCGCAGGCAATTTTTTTTAAATGTCTAAATTAGGTGCTGTGTAAAACCATACCTAGATTTCTGTTGCTTAATGCTCTATGGGATAACTAAATTATAATGGACCTTCAAGAAAACCACATGCTATTCTCTTGTATTTAAAAATGTTCAAGAAAGGGAATTCTAGGGCCTCTTATTTTCCCTTCTTTTCTTTGTTGCAGTTCTTAAAAGAAAATAATCATTCAAGATGGGATTTAATGACTAGAAATCCTGGTAGGTAATTTGGAAGTTAAAAACAAATCTCCCTTGAAACGAATTAAGCAGGTGAAAGAGATTTTAGCTGTAGTTTTGTTTTGTTTTTTTTTTTTTTTTCAAACCACACCTTATCCGGGCCATGGCTAATCACTTCCTACCAGCCCCAGGCAAATCCCAATTTCCACCCACCAAAATGCCTTTAGTTAATAAACCTTCAACAACAACAAAACCCTAAAGTAGAAACTGGATGCCTGATTGCAGGTTGAGATTTTGAAAAGGGCTTTTTGTAAGGCCTCCCTCAGAACTGCAAAGAGAACAGCAGAACCATTACTGAGGGAGAAAGTTGTAGAAAAGGTGGAAAGAAGCTAAATGAATTCCATGAAGTGTTCTATTTTAGGTGCACTATAAGAGAGTGTCAACATGAAGATTAAATAAAACTTTCACAGCTGAAGTCTCAACCTGGTCAGGATGAAGGCAAACATTTTCTTAATTGTTATTCATTCTTCAGTTGTATTTAACTCTTTGTGACCCATTTAGGGTTTTCTAGCTCATTTTATACATGAAGTAAACAGGGTTAAGTGACTTGCTCAGAGTCACACAGCTAAGAAGTGTTAAGTGTCTGAGACCATATTTAAACTCAGTAAAATGAATCATCCTGGCTCTAGGACCAGAGGTTCTAGATTTTTTTCCTCCTGATTAGGTCAGATTTATTTATTTATTTATTTTTCCTGAGGCTTAAGTGAGGGTTAAGTGATTTGCCCCGGCGACCTGACTTGCCCAGGGTCACACAGGTAGAAAGTCTTTAAGTGTCTGAGGTCAAATTTGAACTCAGGTCCTCCTGACCTCAGGGCTGGTGCTTTATCCACTGAGCCACCTAGCTGCCCCCATTAGGGCAGATTAAATCCACTGTCATCAAGGATAGAATTTACTCAACAAGTGTTTATAATCTTATCTGAGAGAGAGAAGACCTATAGGATGCAGAGATGAGCTAGCAAAATTTTCAGTGAGAATATTTATCTCTTAAGAATAGTCAAAGATGACAATTCACGGCTTGATTTTTTTGTTTGCTGATTGTCTAGGCTTTAAAAAATGATGAAGAGAATGTTAACAGTGGACATTAAACTTAAAAAGAACTTAAAAAAAACTATGTGCATTTTTTGTGGGGGAGGAAAAGGGAGCCTGTCATTAAATATTTATCAACACACCCCTGGATCTTAGCATTATTGACCTGGAAGGGACTTTGGAAACTAACCATCGGTTCTTAATTTTTTTACTTCCCCTTTGGCAGTTTGGTGCCCTCTTCTTAGAATAATGTTTTTAAGTGCATAAAATAAAATACATAGTATTAAAAAGAATACTAATTCTAGTGAAATACATTTATCAAGATACTTTTCCAAAACAAGTTCACAAATCCCAGGCTAAGACCCATTTTACACATTAGGAAACTGAGGCCCACAACTTAAGTGGCTTATCAAAGCTCACACAGGTAACTGGTATCTTTACTCAGAATCAACCTCAGAGCTATGTGACCCTGGGCAAGTCACTTAACCCCAATTGCCTTAGCAAAAAAACAAAACAAAACAAAAACAGAATCAACCTCAGATTTTGAAATTTCAAGTTTAATGCTCTTTCCATTGTTTTAATCATATGGGAAATTAATAATACAAAACTTAGGAAAGAGATGGTGAAGCCATGCTAGGGAAACCAAGTTTTGCCCAAGGAGAATCTCTCTTCTAAAATTTCTCTGACTCTCCTTTTTTGTAGTTCCTTGATCTTTTTGTATATAAGATAAAGACTCAAGATAATGTTTGCCCATTTGGAACTATGCCCGAAAGGCTATCAAACTGAGCAAACATTTTAATCCAGCAGTGTTTCAATTGGGCCTGTATCCCAAAGAGATCATAAAAAGAGGAAAAGAACCCACTGTACAAAAATTTTTGTGGCAGCCTTTTTTGTAGTGGCAAAGAATTGGAAACTGAGTGGATGCCCATCAGTAGGGGAATGGCTGAATAAGTTATGAATGTTATGGAATATTATTATTTTATAAGAAACAATCAACAGGCTGATTTCAGAAAGGCCTGGAGAGATTTACATGAACCAGTGAGTTAGTGCAGTGCATAGAACCAAGCAACAAGATTTTGCAGTGATCAATTCTGATGGGCATGGCTCTTTTCAACAGTGAGCTGATTCAGGTTAGTTCCAATGGACTTGTGATGGAGAGAGCCATCTTTATCGAGAGAGAGGACTGGGGACTGAGTGTGGATCACAACATCTTTTTTGTTTTTGTTTGCTTTTTGTTTTTCTTTCTCATTTTTCCTTTTCAATATGATTTTTCTTGTGCAGCATGATAATTGTGGAAATATATATAGAAGAATTAAAACATGATTAACCTATATTGGATTACTTGCTGTCTAGGGGAGGAGGTCAGAGAAAGGGAAGGAGAAAAAATATGGAACACAAGGTTTTTGCAAGGGAGAATATTAAAAACCATTTTGCATATATTTTGAAAATAAAAAGCTATTATTAAGAAAAAGATACTATTTGCTCAGCACAGGTTGGATCCAATTCCTTATTATTTTAGCTCTAGCCAGATAGATTCTCTGTAAGTTTGAAATGGTCCTGAGCTTGCTTGCTCTCAACCTTGTGTTCAAATTGTTACCTATACCTCTTTCTTCTCCTTACCATGACCCACTCTTCCTATTTCTACGCACTAAAATACTACCAATTCTCCAAAGACCAACTCTTCTTTCATAGTACCTCATCCATACTTCTTATGTAATTATAATGTTCTATTTTATATTCTGCTTGATATACATATTATATTTTTGATTGATTATAAATGTTCTTGAGAAAAGGGAAGTCTTTGTTTCTTCCTTAGAGCTTAGCATCATGTCTAACATATAGCAGACCCTCAATGACCTAATTTAAAAAGGAAGAATAGAATATAGTAGGAATCACTGACTTCCTCATCCTTATGAAGTGAATAGCAAAAACTATCTTTCCCATTTTACAAACAGGAAAGAACATGAAAGGTGTAATCAAAGGATGACAACCAAGGAAGCGCAACAAACCAAAAAAAGGAAACTGGAAATAGAATCAAACCAGGGCTCTAAAAGTCCAGTTTCCCTCCTCTATGAGACTATAGGTTTTAGGGGCAGGCAATATAGAAAAGACCAACATGGTCATTAGTTAGCCCAAAGGAACTGTTTTTGATGGTTAGTGACACTGTTTTCCCTGACTTAAAAAATAGGGAAATAGTGATTGCCTCAAGCTCCCCCAGTGATTGGATATCCCAGAGATTTATTCTATGATTTATTCATCATGTCTAAATACAGGTGTTTTTCTCTGTAACCTTAGAGCTAATTCCAAGACGTGGCTTTTTTCCCTAAAATGGATTATACCTTTTTTAAATGCACAACTAACTCCCAGAGACTTTACAATCCATAAAATATTTATATTTATATCTATACCTATCTTGACCTTTACATGAAAGGACTTCAAAAGATATATTAATATTGCCTCAAATGCACTAACCTCTCAGTTCTTCCATCTCCTCAGTTTCCATCATCCATCCATCCTCCCTTGAGTCACACACAGCCATGGTCACGACCTAGACCTAACCATCTAGGTCCCAGAAGACTTTGATTTCCATTTCTGAGATTCCTCTACCTTTTCAAAACCTCTTGTGGCTTACTCCTCCTAAAGTCACTCTTTACCCTCATTATGACTTCCAAACTAGAGATCATACAGATACCTGAAACTCAACATATCTCAAACATAATTCATATCTTTCCCTCAAAACCCACCTTTCTACTAAACTTCCCTTTATCTTCTGAAAACATCTAGGTGGGTGCAGTGGATAGAATACTGGGACTGGAATCAGGAAGCTCTGATCTAGCCTCAAACACTTGTTAGCTGTGCAATTCTAGGAAAGTCATTTACTGCAAAATGAAGATAACAGGATTGTCATGCTGACCAAATGAGAGAATATTTGCAAATTTCTCAACACAATACCTGACATAGTAGGTACTTTTCTGATGCTTGCTGATTAACTGATCCTATGGAAAGAACACTAGCTCTGGACTCAGTAGGCTTGAGTTAAAATCTTTGCCCCACCTGTGCAACACTGGGCAAGTCATAACTTCCCAGGGCCTTCATTCCCTCTTCTGTAAAATGAGGGGCTGTACTTGATTGCCTCAGGTTACTTTGCAGGATTTTTTAGGCCAAGTATTCAAAAGCTCATAAGAAATAAAAGTATTCTTAAAGTTGTATATAATATAGTGAAGTTCAGTGTCCATAAGTCACATTTGCTACAGACAGAAAAGAAGGACAGATATTGCTTGTGGATCCTCTCTTTATCCGTGGGTTTTTCTTGGCTATCTCATGCACCGGCTGCTTTAGGAGTTTTCTGCTATCCCAAGTATTTTAAATTCATTTCTGCCTCAGGAATATATCTCTTCCACTCCCCTCCATGGTAACCTAAAATAATCATATGAGAAAAATCAGCAAATAAATAAATAAAAATTGGCAATATCTTAGTGGAAAATTTTAATAGAACTAGAATTAAAATAGATTTCAATATGATCATCTAATCTGGTCCCTGTACTTTACAAATGAGGGATGTTGGACTGGATTCTGTGACCTTCATTCTGATGGAGGTCTGCATTCAGAGCACTGTGGTCCTGGGATCACCAATTGCTATTAAGAACCAGTGGTTGCATAATAATACTTCTTGAGCATTTAGGATACCTTCAGTGAAATAAAAGTTCAGAAAGATGTCAGACCAGGAAATGAAGCCAGTACATTACCTTGTTGTATCAGATAACAGGGGCTCAATGTAAGTTACCGTAATCCAAGATGAGTCTTGTTTCTTGATTCTTACAAAGTACATTTTGCTTTATATGTTGAACAACAATTTGAGGGGATTTATATTTAGGGTGGCAAGAAATAAATCTGTGTGGAGCATACTGCTTTTTTAAAAACCAATTTCTAAATCTTCAACCATCTCTAAACTAGAAACTCTAAATTTCCGTCTTAACATACAGTAAAATTAAAACTAGGTTTTCACAGCTTAAGCAGGGGGCTTCCTGCATGAAAGTTCTTATGACATCAGGTTTTTGAAAACTATCAGAGGAGCTCAATTCAAATCTCACCCCCACCCCAATCACTTATTACAATAGTTACCTATATAGATTTTGGTTTCTGTACCTAAAAAATGGGAGAAGTAGACTTTTGAGTTCCCTTCCATTTGTAGATGGATGAATTCTAAGTCAGATAATATTCTGTGTTGATCACTGGAAGGAAGGGAATTGGCTTGAAGGGATCTGTATTTAAGGGAAGGTTTGTTCCCAGATTATTGATATATCTATGTATGTTTGTACAATACATATATATATGTGTACACACACATGCATATTACAATTCATACATAATATATGCAGTTACATATATGTATATACACACAATATGGTATATATATATATGTGTGTGTGTGTGTGTATACCCACACACATTTTTTTTTAACTCCAGAAGCTCAAAAAGTCCATTTATTAAGTGACAAAAGGATCATGATTCATGTAGGTAGTTACTGGGAGTACTTAAATGGATATCATGGACCCTTGCAATATTAAAGGAAGCATGGTTCTAATTCAATTATCCTTAGAAGCCCGAACTTATACTTCTACTCACACCTGGGCACTGTCCATCTCTTACTCGGGCTACTCTGGTATGGCACAAATGAATAAATAAAATAAAAACCTTAGGATGTTCCAAGCATGTGCTAAGAGCTGAGAATACAAATATAAAAGTGAGCCCTTAAGGAGCTTACATGTTAATAACTAGGGGAGGCAATACTGATATGGGAATGGTGGGCAGGGACTGTTATTTTGGGTGTGGGAAATTAGAGCAAGAGTCAGTAGAGGAATAAAATCAATATAACCTTTAAATGAACAACAGTAATCCAATAGTATTGACTTGATTATTGTTCTCAGAACAAGAAAAGCTTACAAAGGCAAAGTGGGAGACACTGAGTAGAGCAGACCACTGGACAAGATATGAAGCATGTTCACTCTGGGTATGGCTATATTAGTGGGCTGTATTTAGTTTCCACTCACCCATCCAGCCCTTTAGACAGCTTAACCAAGGGTGAGAGTTCCAAGTAGAAATGAATTAATTCCACCAGGAACGTTCACTTTTCAGCTACTAGCAGTGTCAGGTATATAAGACCATTGTAACCAATATCATTCTGATTGATTCCTTTTCCACCAGCTAAAAAACCAATCATAGGCTAAATTCACTTTTATAGTGTCATCAAGCAGTAGAAAACACTATCAGAGATCAATGGAACCTAGACATAGAGATGAAAGGAACTCCCAAGCTATCTAATCCCCAGGGAAATAAAATGTCAGATGCAGAATTTGACCTCAGGTTCTTGGTCTTCCAGGAGACCTTTCATACAAGAAAGGAAAAAAGAGGCGTTTCATTTCATTTGAAAGGCTACTTGGTTTAGTGAAAAGAATAATGCTCTGGGAAATCAGAGACCAAGAGTTTTGCCCCAACTGTTATTGACTGATCTGTGTGATGTTGAACAAATCATTGTACGTCTTTGGCCATCAGTCTCCTTTTCTATAAAATAGTCTATTCTGGCTCTATGATTCTATTTGTATGATATCATTAAGTTAGCCACTTGATTCATTATGAGTGGTGATATGGTCAAACCACTTTCCTAGGAGAAAGCAGTGGCAAGGGAGTGCTAGGAAGGCAAGAGTCATGTTGTTTTATTTATATTCTTAAGGCCCATAGGGCATTTTTAAAAATGTCCTTAGTAACTAACTAACAACAAGAACAAGAACAATAACAATAAAAAACACATCGACCATTAGTGCAATAAAAATCCATGGTGGGGAGCCCAGCTTCTAGGACAGAGCTTTGGAAATGCAAAAACCTGAGCAGGGACTGTGGGAGAGAGGCCCCTCTGAAGGCCTGGGGATGCAGTCTGATGGCCAATGAAAGGCCTTTCACACACCCCTGAAATCCCTTTTCCAAAATAACCACTTTGAAACCCGTTAATTACAGAGACACAACAAACTCCAGCCTCCTGAACAGGGCTCTGGGCCTTTTCGGGGGAGCCAAGCCCCCAGGACTGGCAGCAGCTACTCCCTGAACATGCTTTGTGTTGGGTAAATTAGCTTCAGAAAGAGAATCCAAATTAATTAAAACCGCATGGCAATCCCCTAGTACCCTCCCTCTCTCCCCTCCCCATCTCTTACTCCACCTCTCTCCCCTGGAGACAGAGGCCTGTTCAGTCTAATTTGGGCCAGTGTTTTTGTTTCCTTAGGTTGGGGGGGAGAGGGAGGTAATGCATTAATAGGTTGCAGCTGATTTTAATCTTCATGCATCAGAACCTTCTCTTTTCCAGTTTTAAAGGGATTACAAATTGTGTGTCCCCCCAGTGGGGATAGAAGGGAAAAGTTCTGAGTGGGAGCAAGGTATGGACAAACATACTAAACAAAGAAGAATTTGGTAATTCTTGATAATTGATAATATGGTCATTCTTAATCATTCCCCATTACCAGAAACTGACTCAAATGGGACTTGGATCTCCACAAAACTCCAGGGATTAAGGAAAATGCAAAGGACTCATTGTCATGACCCCACCAAAGGAATGCAGAGCCTGGCTAGCATTGAGGCCATTAAAAAAGTGAGAGGAGCGGTGATCAAGGGCCTGGCACCAGGCCAAATGGGCAGCTCGGGCTGAATGCAGCAAAAGGTCCACATCCCTCCTTTATACTGGGCCAGGCATCCATCTTCTACCCACAATCTATTACAGAGAATTGTATTTGTTCAGAACCTCTGCTATAATAATAACCACAATAATGATAAAAAGATCTGAACTTTCTAAGTTAAAAATTATTAAAAATATTATTTAAGGAAAATGTAAAAAGATATTTTATATACTTAAGATATTATTTAAAAATAAAAAAAAATCTTGAAGGTAAGCATGAACCTCAGTTTCCAGACAGCTCTAAAAAATAAAGACCACCATAGTGCTGCACACCACAGTTAACACAATGCTATGCAGACATGCTGCCATTTTCAAAGCAAGGAAAGACAACAATGAGATAAAATAATGTAGCTAAGAACACAAAGGAGTATCCATTTGGTGGGTTTATTTGGTTTGACTATTCTCATTTTTAAAAAGATTCCTTTAATATATATATCTTTTTTTTTTAATAGGGGGAGTGGAAAGGACAAAATTCGTAATAATGA
>JAJPUD010012394.1:0-49507 GCA_023553655.1 Myrmecobius fasciatus | reverse complement strand
CCCCCCAAAAGTTCAGTAAGCACTAACATCATTTTTGCAATTAGAGCTGTTCAAAAGTGTAATAGACTGCTATTATTGAAGGTCTTCAAACAGACCATCCTGTTTGAAGATGAAGAAAGAATTCAAACAAAATACCCTGTTTTATTGGGTATTTTGTGGAAAAGATTCCTGCTCTGGTAAAAGTTGGATTACATTGCCTCTAAGGCCCCTTCCAATTTAGTGACTCTAAAAAAAACAAGAAATGAGAGCAGAAAAGCCAGAGGGAATAGCAAAGATGTCCCTTTAAATAGCCTTAACTGCCAAGTAAGATAAATTGGACTGCTTATGGCTAAGAAAGGCAAGAACAGTAGGGACAGTGTCTCAGATGCTGGCCTGAAGACTAAGACATCCTGCTAAGGGTATGACTCCCTATAAATATTTAGGGTTCTATTCATATTTGGAAATAAAACTCAACTTATCAATTGGGAATGGCTGATTTTTTTTTTGCTTAGTTATAAAAAGGATAAATGAATGGGGACACATGACAAATTCTAGCTGTTCAGAATGAGAATATTTAACACATGTCAAAATACCATTAAGTGAAATTAAAGAACCCAAGAGGAAATTATCATCTCCTAGAATATGGTGATTAAAACTCTAAGCTTTGTGAAATGGCAAATTCTAAACTCATATTTATAATTGCATAATTTTATTTTAAAACAATTTATTTGTATATGAATTTTAGTGATGTGACATGAATTTTAGTGACATGATTATTGAAATATATTGAAAATATCCAGGAGTCTGGACTCTTACAATATCTGATTTTTGCCTGAATCATCAACCGTTAGCACCTCTTAAATCACTCTATTTCTCTCTTTTTTAAAAACAATTCCACTAAATAGCCTAAAGAAGAGAAAAATACCTGATTTTAAATCTTTATTTCTGACACATAATAGCTATGTGACAATGGGCAAGATGCTTAACCTCCCAAGGAACATTGTACAGTAGAGCTGATTTGCTAATAAACAAATCAGAGGTCTGGACCAAAAAGCAAAACCAAACAAAAATAGCTTTTCCTAAAATGATTGATGAGGGCAAATTGCTTACCGAATAAAATGGTAAAATTCCACCTACATATTAATCCTCAACATTGTGTTCATTAGCACAACATTATGTTCATTAAAACACACTTGTATTAAGTAATACTATGTTACAGCACTCTGCTGTGCAACTGGAATAGACAGAAATAAAAGAAATGGAACTTTTTCCTCATGTAAATATATATGACAGCACCATAGAATTTAAAAGGTAGCTACTTCTTTTCCTAGTGGAACTATTGCCTAAATATGCTTTAAAATAAAACCAGTTTGTTTTTTTTTAAATCTCAATCTATTCTTCAAAATTTATATACTTATGTACAAAACCACTCACAGAACTTAATTTTCACATTGGTGAGTTATAAGTAATAAAGAAACATTAATCATGGATTTTTTTTTTGTTCAGTACTACACTGACTCTCTTTAAGGAAAATCATAGTTAAGGAAGTACATTTTAAAAAAGAAATCTGAAAGAGGAAATGTTCTTTCAAGTTAGGGAGAGATATGACCTAGCATAGCAAAGAAAGCAAGAGAATTTTTAAGATGTGCTAGATAATGGGAAACAACAAAATGAAAGTGAAGTTGTATGCAGAGAGCCTGATAAAACTGAGACCAATATAAATGAAAAGCCAGAAATTAAAGTAGTATTTAGAATCCCCTTTCATCTCCTACACAGAGATATTCAGTGACTCCACATTGTATACAGAATAAAGTTCAAATGGTGTTCAGGGTCAGGCATTGTTTAGTCCCAGTTTACCTATCTAGAATCACATCCCACTACTTCATTATAGAAAACATCTCTTCTAGTAAAATTGCTGTTATGAAAATGTTTACTACTTTCTTAGCTCCAAGCCCTTCTCCCTAACTGAAATATCTTCCTTCCTTCTCTCGGTTTATCTAAATCCTACCCAAACTTTGGGATTAAATCACATCCTTCTTCTTCTAGGAAACTTTCCCATATAACTGTCCCAATGTGATTTCTCTCTTCTGGAAATTCACAACAATCATTATCTCTACTTTTACTTTGCAGAAGGTTGTGTACTGCCTTATGACATCTCTTATGTTATGGTGGTATATTGTTATTTCACTTTTGTATTGTTACTTAACTTTTCATCTATGCATGCCTTTCTTTTCTAGCTAGATAAAATGAGAGCTTTTTAAAGGAGAAGGCCATACCATTAGCAAATGGTAGAATAGGAAATAAAATTCAGGTCTTCTGACTCAAACTTATGTGCTTTTTCCACTGAATCACTATTAACTCCCAGCAGGGATAGATGGATGAAACAACTGCAATTAATTTAGAAAACATTTTAAAGCACTTCTGATGTCTAAGATACTGGATTGTAAAAGTACAAAAAATTCCATCTCTATTGATACTGCTTCCCTTGATTTCTGCTACAACTACTTTGGTTTCTGGCAATTAAGTTTAACAAATATTCATAGTACAAATGCCTACTTCATGCAAAGCACTGTACTAAACCTGGGGAAAAAACAAAGATAACTAAGAAAAGCTCATATACTCATGGAGCTTCCACTCTGTTTAAGGAAGAGTTTATAGAATTACATAGATCAAGAACTGGAAAGTACTTAAGAGGCTGTTGACTTCAGCTTTCTCATATTATAGATCAGAAAATTGAAGCTAAGGAAAGTTAAGGGAGTTGTATAGGTTCAAACAAATAGTAAATGATGGATTAAATGATACTTGATTGAGAAGGTAAAAATTGAAGTCCTAAGGAAGTGGTGAGTTTAGAAAGGGAGTATATTCCTTGCTGAGCATAAGCAAAAGTAAAAGAGCAAGAGAGTGCATATAAAAGCCAGATTATGTAAACATTCTTATATACACATTTCCCCTTATATAAATATATTAATATTCTATCCACTGTCTTTTTTTTTTAATTCTATCTTTAAACAAGTGGTAGTATTGTGAATTATTCATCAGGCAAATAAATTTCTTTTGCTTTATTTTTAATTAATTGTTTTGGATTGAAGAATCCAACTTGAGAAACAATGTACTAAGATGGAACCAGCACTAGAATTCAAATCAGGAGGCTTGAGTTTATATCAAAGCATTAACATTTAATAGCTAAAAATCCCTTTCCCTTTTTAAGCCTCACTTCCCTCATCCTTAAAGGGGAAGCATAATACCATTGTTGCCTACCTCACAACATTGTTGTAAGGAAAGTGGTTTGGAAATATTATACTGCAATAGAAAGAAAAGTGAGTTTCATTTTTTTAAAATAAGAATTGTATTTTCATTGCTGTAAAAAAATGCCATGAAGCTGTTCTCCAACTTTTAGTCTGAGAGTTGCCTAGAGCAATGAAAAGGTTAAGTGATTTGCTCAGGATCATATGACCAGTATGGGTTAGAGCAGGAGTACTGAGGGTGTTCTCACTCCAAGGCCATTGCTCTAATCCTTATAACATGCTATTCTCCAGATTATAATTTTTCATGAAAATATGTATTTTTATCAAAAGTAAGATTTTAATAGTTTATAAGGAAGAAATAACAGAATGAGGGAAATTACAAAACTATAGTATTAAGAGTATGAAATAATTGAGCTGTACATTTAGCTATTCAGCAGGAGAAATAAAGGAGACTGCTTTTGACTTTTTGTATTAAAGGAATATGTTGTTCCCAGAAACTTCTTTCTGAAACAATCTCAGTGTTTTGTATCACCCCTTCCCCTCAAGAAGGAAAGACCATTTTTAATAGAAATACCAAGCATACCCTGTATTTTCACTCTAAATGCAGGTGAATTTGAAACAGATGCAGATCAAAAAAATCTCTGATAGAGGGATTTTATTGCTCCTAATGCTAAAGAAGATGAAGACTAAAAATAAAAGTTCTGGGGTGTGCACCTCTAAAATGAGAAACATACATATTTTTACCTGTACAGTGGCTTCAGTTTCATCTCCTTTACAGCCTATGGATAAGAGTATGCCCTTGGGACCTGCAAAAGAAAATGATTAAAGGTATACTGGCAGAGAAACTATCCAAATGGATAAATCATAAGTTCAGTGATATATGTAGAATAAAAATGAACTTTTGCCTTCTTCCTAAAAGGCATATGTGCTCAGTAGAAGGGGAAAATACTTTAACATGAAGATCCGGAATAGAGATTCATTATTATGGTCAAGATGTATTTTGTTACTGGACTCCATGAGAGATCAAGGCAGACAGTTTTGTGCTTTTCTAGTAGAATAATTAAGGAAAACAATGTTAGGCCATGTATATACTTTTAAAATTATTTTTATCAATGTTTTTTTCTAACTTTTTATTAAGTTATTTTTTTCCATTAGCAAGCATTTGTTTTATCTGTACCCCCACCTTTCCTTACCTGGGGGGAAAAATTGGAAATATACATTTAGCAATAAACAGTTCCACAAACATCTTCGACCCTGTTGTATGCCAAGTGCTATGTTGTACACCAAGGAGTAAATAGATATGAATATACAAAGAGCCTTGGAAGCTAAGTTATTTATTTGCTTATTCAATAATCTTTGTTCCTATATTCCCATCTAGTCAGTCATCATTCTAACTCCAGCTGTACCCAACAGATCTCCTTCAACCTTTTAGATTTAAATTCAAATGTTTGGTCATATCCCCATCACTTTGTAACTCTTATAGTATTTCCTCATCTTGGAAAATGAGAAAATGTTTGAATTCACGTAAGTAGAGACTCTTCCAGGTGATACAGGTCCAAAATTAGAAAAGGGGAGAGGTAAAAATCTTCCTGGTTTGGGAGTATAGAAAAAAATGACTTGGCTTCACTGAAGATATGAATGTTTTTATTACTTTGTATGAGAAAGTTTATTGCTATTTACATGCTAGATGGGATCTTGTGTTTATTGAAAACTTTTAAGGCCTCAATCAGGAACAGTAGTGGTAACCAGAATAATAATTTCTGAATATCAGGTCCTTTACTTTGCTTCCTAATAATTAGGCTTCTAAGCCTCTTCACATATACCTCACCTACTCTGGAGTTAACTTCAAAGTATGATTTAATCACAGAAAAGTCTTCCAGAATAATGTAAGAACCTCTGCCTCAGGCAGCTCAGCAATCTGACCACACGTTCAAATCACTACCTCCTTATTTCAACCCCCACTAATGGAACAAAGGTGGAGGGCAAATATCTAGTAATAGCTGACCTTTATGGTTATGCTATGGTAAAGGGTCTTTCTTCTATACCTCTCCTAGCATGAACTAGTGAATGAAGAATCATCTCAAAGACTGAAAATGGGAGCATCTATCTCTCCCTGAAAGGAGCTTCATCTAGATAGAAAGTCCAATGCCCTCCACATGTTCATTGTCCACAGCTATTCCTTTTCTGCCAAAGTTCTTGCCTTATCTACTATACCAACTAGGCGTGCTTGAAAATTTGAAATTGAATTTGTTGATGAGTGCCAAATTTGCATCCTAGCCTACATTAGAAAACCTTAGTTTAAAGAAAGCAAGAAACTTAAGAGTTGAAGCTCATTTTTTTTTCAGTGACTCTGAAACCATATGACTTAGTATTAAATTCCAAACAATCAAGATTCCTTTGGCCATTATGTTGTGGCTCCATTGCTTAGTATCCTATATTTAATATTATGGAGGTTCTTGGTGCTTATTAGCATGGTGTTTGGCATATGATAAAGTGTTTAATAAATACTTGTTGACTGGTTAAAGCAATGCCTTTTACTTATTAAAGCATAAGAATCTGTCATAAAGGCAAGGCCTTCATGAGAGTCATTATATTTGCGTTGCTATCACTGTTTACTGGTGTTCCATTGTAACAAAGGAGATTCAAATTTTTCATGTAACAGCTGTGTACATATTATGATGTTCGATGGTTTATTATTTAGATTTCTGGAATTTAGCTAGAAAAGGCAATATCATAGGGATATTTATGTAATATGAAAACATAAATATTATTTTTAAAGACTATTCTCTAAGAGTTGTGGCTCAGTAGTGTTACCCATGTTGCATATTAGTGTTATATGTGCCTAATCAGACTGTTAATGTACAATACTAAATATTAATTTGCAAATATATTCTCAGCTGTTCTCCGAACAAGCCGTTGTAATTGAGCTCTTATAAATAGTTCACAGTAGGGTTGGAGTTTAGTAGAATATAATATTTTTGACACAAATGTTAATTTTTAAAAATAGATTCTGTGGTTCATCTGTGTTCTGCAAGCTGTGCAGCTATTTTGCCTCCACCGTCTCAACAGGCTGCTTTAGCAAATGAGAAGAGAAAATAGGGAGCCATGTGTACAGAAAAGATTGCATTAAATTATCCTCATGTAAAGAAGTTTTAGAACATGAGCTCTTCTGCACAACATAATGCAGGAGGATGGTAGAAGTTTAGAAGCTCACAAAATAGGGAATTGCTGCAAAATCTTCAGAAAACTTGTTCAGTCAAGCCAGATCATCCAAAGAACATTAACAAATGAAGCTGGAAGGAGAAAAATAAAAATATTGAAATAGATATATTTATATGTCTATAACAAATAATTTTCATCGGTGATAATGGAGCTTAGCAGCTCAGATATACTTTATGAGGAAAAGGAAATGTCACTAAAGTTGAAGGCATGTAAATGAAACCATGTACACTGAGTAAAAATTCATGCTGGAGGCAACACAGTTTTTAGAGCACTGAAGGCTCAGTTTTCAAGAACTGAAAATATAGAACAGTTAGGGGAAGTTTGGCAATATTTTTTTAAAAGTCTTCAAGAGGTCACCCATAATCAACAATCTAAATGCCAACTTTTTCATCTCTTTAAAATCTTCTTGTGACTTATCCATGCATGTATTATATAGTACCCCTGCTTGAAATATAAGACAGTGAAAGGAAGACTTTTGAAGCAGACTGTATATTCAGGCACCCAACTGACTGCTCAGCTCTGAGCAATCTCTGATTCTTCCCCATGCCTGGAACACTCTCAACTACTGACCTCTCTGGTTTCCTTACCTTTTACAGGAAACCTCCAAAGCCTCCTAAAGTTCTAGTGCCTTCCATCAGTTCATTATTTCCTGTACATCATAAATATGTATTATGTTTTATATATGTTTGTGTGTGTGTGTTTGTGTATCTATCTCTCTATATATAGGTATGTATTTATATACATTTTTATGAATACATTTTGTTGTTTTGTTGTGTATGTATCTGTTTGCATGGTATCTCCCAATAGATTGTTATCTCCATGAGTGCAGGGCTTATCTTTTTATTATTATTATCTTCTTCCTTTTTTTTTTTTTTTTTTTTTTTTTTTTTTTGCTGAGGCAGTTGCAGTTAAGTGACTTGCCTGGGGTCATACATTTAGGAAGTGTTAAGTATCTGAGACCATATTTGAACTCAGATCCTCCTGACTTCAGGGCCGGTGCTCTATCCACTGTACCACCTAGCTGCCTCACAGGGCTTATGTTTTGCCTCTTTTGTATCCTCAGTGCTTAGCACAGTGCCTAACAGATAGAAGATACTTAATAAATGTTTACTCATTAATTGAGTAGTGTGAAGAATGTTAGGGTATGATTCATTATTTTTTAGTTAGAAAATAAAGCATTTTGCTTAGAAGAAAAAAAAGAGCAAAAACCTAGCCATAAAGGTCCTCCCTCCATCAATAAAGTGTAAAACTATACAAGATTTCTCAAGAGATTTAGCTCCAGCTATAATTTTGTTCACTATCAATAGTTATTTGATTGCTAATGTCTGGTATGACATTAAAAAGGAAATATTTGCTTACCAGACATATATCCTAATTCTTAGAGGATATTCTTCAGAGTCCAAATGGAAGAGGGATACCCTATAAGAATAGAAGTTAGGAACATTTTTTTCTGTTAAGGGCCATTTGAATATTTATAACATCATTTGTGGGCCGTACAAAATTATTAATTTATAGAAATCAAACAGTGGGAGGTTGTTATGCCTAGCTTTCAGCTCATCATCTCCTGTGGTTGCCTTAGCAAATGATTTCTGGGCCTTATATGGCTTGCAGAATGGGCATTCCCCATCCCTGCTATAAAGGATGAATTGGAATTGATATTTTATTAATCCCATCAAGCCCCAATTTATTCTTTGACTCAAGATCCCAGACTGTCCTTCAAAAAATCAGCCTAAAAATCTGAATAGGAAATCAAATTTCATGTATGAGGAACAAGAAGACCAGTTTGGCTAGATCATAGAGTGTAGAAAGTGAAAAAATTATGTAATAGGTTGGGTTAGGTGAGTTGAAGTCTAGTTATAAAGTATCATCTCAGGTTATTGCAGTCTAAATTTTAACATCATCATTCAATTAAAATATTCTCTTCAAAGTTACCAGTGATTGCTAAAAGGCAAGATTCAGTATCTTTTCATACTACTCATCCTGAATTCTCTTTCCTTTCTGTATCTTCTTGATCCTTTGCTTCCTTGGTACTCTTGCCATCTTTTTTGATCTATTCTTACTTTTGCTTTATTTTTTTTAAACACCTCAGTTAAAATATAAGTTCTTTATGAATATGGACTGTTTCATTTATTGCATTTGTATCCCTAATGCCTAGCACAATTTTCGAAACATAGTAGACATTTAGAAATACTTTTGAATTGATCATTTACATCCATGCGCCTAACTGTGGTTAAACTATACCTATAGAGTTTAGCACATGATAAAGTGTTTAATAAGTACTTGTTGACTGGTCAAAGCAATGCCTTTTATTTGTTAAAGGATAAGAATCTGTCTTAAACACAAGGCCTTTATGAGAGTCTGTTGATTCTCAGATAATTATATGGAGCTACAGTCTTTCCTGAGTTCAAGTTTTACCTCATCTATTTCGACTATTCAACAATTCCAACTAAATATCTCATAGACACAACTCAGCAATGTCCAAAACAGAATTCACAATTGTTTTATCAATACTCGTCCTTTCTAATTCCCTATTTTTTGTCTATGATACTATCTTCCTTTCAGCCACTCAGGTTTGCAACTTCAGTTACAATCCTCAATTCTTCATTTTTCTTTACACATCAAATAACTTTCAAACCTTGTCAATTTTACTTTCACAATACTCACCTCTTCTTCTTAGAATCCCTAGTTACCTATTTTTGCATGTATGTGTGTTTGTATGCAAAATTTTTGATATTAGGGATTTTTTCATTTTTTAAAATATTTGTATCTCCAGCACATAGTTTATTACAGTAAGGACTTAGTGACGTATTGAATTTCTATGGTCCAGATCTTAACACAGAGTTGTTATAAGGGCAAACTATTGATTGAGTCTATCATATATCTTAGATATGCAATCTTAGTAGACTTTTTTTTAATTACAGTAAGTTTTCATTGTTTTTTCTTTTTGTTGTTTGGTTGGTTTTGGTGATGGTGATGTTGCCATATTACATTAAAGCACAAAATCTCAGTCACTTACTATGTATGAGATTTTGGGCAAGTCATTTAAGATCTGTGTCTTGGTTTCCTCAACTACAAAATGGGAATCACAAAATGGGAATCGTAGTAGTTGTACGGTTGTACACATGGTTGTAGTGAAGTTCAAAAGGAGATTTGTAAAGTATTTAGCATAGTACCTAGACATAATAGATGTTTAATAAATGCATGGGGGTTTTTTCTCTTCTAACTCTTAAAATCCACAGATCCATTTCAGCTAAATTATCCTTCATGCCTCTCCCATCCTGTATATATAAAGTTGATTTTTTAACCGAGGTATTTTTTACCACCTTTGATTCAGCCCAGAGGTGTCAAATTTGCTGTCTTCCCAGTTATGGTTAGAATCAGTTTCATAATTGATAAATGTTTAACAAAATAAATAAAAATACACAATGCCATATAGATAATGCTCATTTGTGGTTTTCTATGTCAATATACAGGCCACAGGGATCCATTTCAATTTGATTTTTTTTTTTAAATTCTAAACTTAAGAATTAGTTTAGTTACATTTCTACTTGAGAGTGATATCAATTTCTCAGACTCTCACGCTCTGTTTTGATTGTGAATTTGTCATCCATCATTTTAACTATTTGTCAAAACTTTTTCATTTGAAAATGTGTTGCCCTTACTACCTATATACCTTTATCCAAGTCAACATATTAGTTGATCAACAAGTATGTATATATTAAGTGCTTTCTCTCTGTTCCTAGGACTGGGGATAAGAGAGGAAAAAGGACCCTCAGGGAACTTACTTACATTATAATAGGGACAAAAATATGCATAGCTTTAGATATATAGAAGACATTTACGAAGTAACTTTAGAAAGGAAGATAATGAGTAGCTTGGGAAATTCAGAAAGGGCTCACAAAAGCAGATGCTTGAGTTAAATCTCGAAGGAAACCAAGGATTCTCAGAGGTTAAAATGTAACAGTAGAGTATTCTACACATAGGATTCAGGCTATATACAAAGTAAAGGCAATGGGAAATACAGTTATGTGTTAGAAATAATAAGGAAGCCAGTATGGCTGGTCTGTAGAGTAGGTAAAGGGAGTAACATTTAAATCAATGGGGACAGTAATATAGTTGATACTAAAGGCAATAAAGAGCTACTGGTATTTATCAAGTGGATATGACATAGTAAGACAAGGACCAAACATAGATACCTAAAAGTTCTTGAGAGCTCCCATTAGCTTCCCCATTCATCTAATTGTACTACCATCTAGCCCATACCAGTCCATATTTCCAAAAAAGCAGTAAGTGATTTGTATGACACACTTCATCAAAAAACAATGCAAATTATATTTATAGCATTCTCATCATCAACAAGTTTAGTGATTCTATCCAAAAAAGGTAATAAATGTTCAATCTAGCATATCCTATTCTTAATTAAGCCATGGTGTACTTAATAGTTGAGTGATACTATGTTCTTTGAATAAAGCAGAAATGCAGTAGCTCAAAAGAAACATAAGATGTGCAAATTTAGAGAGATCTCCCTCCCAAATGGTCACATGAACGATTTGTGCCCAACTTATGGTACAGCTTTCTGAGCTTATATTGGTATGAGCAGCCACAGCCAGACACATCACAAATTGATTAAATCATTAATTTAAATTAATAAAATGATGTCATTTCAGTCCTCTTTGATTATGAAGGACAAACAACATGTTCTTTGAACTTTTTTGAAAACCAGAACATTTGCCTATCTCATAATGCCACTCCAAAGAGCTTTTCCTCTTCCTGACAGTGATTTAAAAAAACAAAAAATTAAACAATATCACATCTACCAGTTATATCTGTACTTTCGTATGTAGTTCTTCTAAGCCAGATGAACTGAAATTAGCAAAAATTACCTTACATATCCTTATATCAATTCCCTCTTAGTATTTTTGTTCTTCCATTTGCAGTGTTAAGGTCATTCTTCCAGGCAGAGGGGGAAAAAAAGCAAAACAAGAATTGACTTGCTCTATTTCAGTTTTATTGTTTTTTATGATATTCCATCTATCTCAATTATTGGAGTAATCATTATCTGTGAAATCAAACATCTATTAATATATATTGAAAATATAAGAAAAGCATGCAAATGGTTGGTTCATTAGATTCTTATTTTTTTAACTAAATGTAAGAAATATTGTATGATTCATTGTTTCACTGAATTCACGCAAAATTGTTTTCCCACATCATAACACAAACTTCTCACCCTCCCCTACATACTGTCTCTCAAAGCTATTTTTTAAGTCAGTAAGTAATTTTTTTTTTGAGGGGGAGGCAAAGCAATCAAAGTTAAGAGACTTGATCAAGATCGCATGAATAGTAAATATCAAGTGTCTAAGGCCAGATGTGAACTAAGGTCCTCCCAACTGCAGGGTCTCTGCCTTGGATAGAGTCACCTGGACTCTATCCACTGTACCATCTAGCTGGTAAATAACAAAAAGAATTTTCAAATTCATCAGTTAGTTACAAACATCACTTTGTAAACTCATCTTCAGAATACAAAGTAGATGAGTCAGGGAAGTATTAGGTTTTCTCATTTGCTTTTTTTCCATAATGATTTTTATAAGGCCATAAATGACTTATCTACCATCATTTGGCTAGTTATATATTAAGAACAAACTTTTAATTCTTATTCTCTTTAAAAGCTCTGCTTCCACTGATCTTTTGGCCACAGAGGGGGTAGGTAGAATAAGCTTTTAAGGCTGTAACAGATCCTTTTTTATTATCTTTTTTTAAGTAAAAAATTTAAGTACAATTTTATTAGTAAAATAATATTTAGTTATTGTCACTTTTAATTGTTTTTAGTATGTTAGATTGTGTTTGAAATTGGTATAATTTTATGTTTGAAATCTTCCTTTTTGTCTTTTTACAGAGAGGATACAATGAAATCCGTGAAGTTAAACAGTTTCATTTTACTGGCTGGCCAGATCATGGTGTGCCATACCATGCCACAGGCCTGCTGTCATTTATACGCCGGGTCAAGGTATCTAATCCACCCAGTGCTGGGCCCATTGTAGTCCACTGCAGGTATGTGTATGTAACAAATGGACTAGCAGCTTAATGAGTGATATTTATATATTGTTAATAAGATTTAGCTCATAGTATACAAGAAAACTTCTGAATTTTCTTTAAAAGATGTCATAGATGAGATTAAAAGTAATGACTTGAAGCTTAACTATCTATACATGAGATATAAGATAGAGAATAAATATGTGAATGTATTCATCCCAGGGTGTGAGCATGTTTTTCACAGAAAAGCCAATAGGAACTGCTTTTCAGTAGCAACATCTGTGTTATTTTCCTGTGAGTTTTGCAAATCCCATACTAGATGAAATGGCTTGTTGTAATAGGGTTTTTTTCCCCCAAAATCTAGTAAATTCCCAGTGGAAGCTAGGCTTTTAAAACTCAATATGAGACACACAAGGTTACTAAATAGGCACAGATTGCAGAAATTTGCACAACAGAGCAACTATTTTAAAAAATGCATCAGAGGACCAGAAAACAACATCAGTGAGTTCTAACCAATATATACCAGGGTAATGTGCACATTAGGTTCAGACTTTCTTCTGATTAGAAATTTAGCTTAAAACAAGCATCAAGAGCCACTGTGCACATATCACATGGCTTTTTTTTGAGATGTTGCAGAAAATAAACCCAGGTTCTGCAGATCTTTTCCCACATGCCACAAACTACTCTGGGGAACTTTTTGATGGTATCTGTTTTCCTTCCTATATATACAAACTAAAAAGAATTCAAGTGAGACTATACAAAGGTGAATAAAAGTAAAAATTAGAAATAAAACAATGGTAATGCAGAGAGATCAGATAACAGATAATACTTTTTAAAATTAGTCAAATAACCCCTAAAGAAATCTGATAAATGCTCCAATTTCATACCTTGTCTCAAACTCTGGGAAAAGATAAAGGATGGTAAGGAAAGCCTAAGGATGGCAGGTAATAAAAGAAAAGAGAGAGTTATTACATTAAGAGATCTGAATTACTAATTAAGACAATTGTTAGGAGGTATTTTCCTAACTATATGCAAAAAATTAGACAAACTAAAAAAAAGGGGGGGGGATAAAAATATACAAATATTAATCACTCATGGTAAGATGAGTCAGTAGAATAAAAATGACAGTTTTATCTATGTTAAATTAATTTACTATATCAAACTATCAAAAATTATTTTATACAAGAGAAAAAAATAATAAAAATTCATTGGAAGGACAAAAGTTCAAAATTATCAAGCATAAAAAAAATGCAAAAAGGTGGTCTAAATATACCAGATCTCAAACTGTAATATAAAGTTATGAAGTGGTAATTATCAACCTGGTGTAGCTAAGAAATACAGTGGTGGATCAGTGGAATAGATTAGATATAAATTGCATTATAGTAAATAACTCTAGTAATCTATTATATGATAAACACAAAGATCCAAAACTTTTGCAACAAAAACTCATTATTTGACAAAAACTACAAAGTAGCATGGCAGAAACTAGGTATAAGATCAACATTTCACACTATACCAGGACAGGGTCAAAATGGTTACATAATTTTCATCTGAAGTGTGATAGCATAAGCAAATTAAGAGAGCATGGAATAGTTTCTCTGTTGGATATATAAATAAGGGTAAAACTTAATGCCAAAGAAGATAGAGAGCATTACAAAATGTAAAATAGATAATTTTTAATTTATAAAATTTTATTTATAAAATTAAAAAGTTTTGGACAACAAAGCAATGCAACCAAAATTTTAAGGAAAGCAGAAAAGTGGGGAAAACTTTAAAACTATCTTAGATTAAGGTCTCATTTTTCAAATATAGAGAGACCTGAGTCAAATTTGTAACATTGTAAATGATGATTTTTTAAAAAACCCTGGAAATACTTACATGAACTGGATACACCAGAAGGACTTTGTACCCAGAAGCAGCAATATTGTTTGATGAAGAGCTATGAATGATTTAGCTATTTTCAACAACAGTTCCAAAGGATTAATGAGGAAGCATACTATATACATACGTTCAGACTGAAGTATGCTATTTTTCATTTTTTCTTTTATTCAAATCTTTTACAAAATGACTAAAATGGACATGATTTACATAATTACACATGTGTAACCTATTTCTGATTGTTTACTATCTCAATGAGGGAGAGAAGCATGGAATTTAGAGCTCAAAACTTTAAATAAAAATGGGTTTTTTTTAAATAGGCTCTTTTGGGGAAAAAAGACAAGATATCTCACAATAGCAAGAAGATTCTGTTGCTTAAATTTCTGAAGAAACAATGCTCTCTCAATCCAAGCATCAGTGGAATGATGTTAAGAGATGAAGATAAGAGTTTAGAGCCTGAAATAAAACAGTCTTTCAGTGGAAGGATCTGTTGACTTGTCACAAAAGTTTCACATCTTAGGATTTCCCTGAGATTCTCATTTAACTTGTTTTCCAAGGTATCATGTTCTGCTTTCAAGTCTAACTTTAGAAAAAGGTGAATTACAAGAAAACACACTGACAAAGTGAATTTAAGTAAAGAGACTTCTCTTTTTCTCCAGCATCTTCTGTTATAAAACTGAAAAAGCATTACCCCTTTGGGGAGTGAGGGGCAGCATTAATCAATATACATTTAGTCATGCCTTTTTGGGAAATGGAGATACCATATAACAATGACTTTTTTCCCCCCTTCTCTATGGCACTTTTAATGCTTTTTTTTTTTTTTTTTAATCTTCAGCTCTTCCAAAGAACCTTCTAATTCCATCAGTTTAAGTTTCCAGGTTTAGGTATCACCCGTGTTTTTAAGCTCTAAGAGCTTGGTCCTTTTGTTTATTATAATTTTCAGCACATAATAGAGGGAAACCATAATATTCAAAATTTGTCAATAGGTGTCATTATATAAATTGAAATTTTCTTTGCTTTTGAATATTTGTTCTATTTTTAAAATAGTGTGTTCTTTTTCTTTTCTTAGAATGCAGAATGACTTACTTTGAAATTAAATAGACCTGCTTATGATATAGACTATAATATAGACTGTAATGTTTTCTTATGTAACATTTGGCAGAAATACTTAATTCAGCTTACAGCCAATGCCAGTCTTTAGAGCCTTTCCTAGTCTATTCCTTACTTTGCACAGAATGAGAAATTTTACTTTGTAGTGGAAAATTTATATGTGTATATATATATATATATATATATATATATATATATACATATACATATATATATATATACATATATATATGTTGTTGTCACTATAAGTTATTTACTTGATTTTACCTCAAATTCAGGAGGTTTGATTTAATTTGTAATACCTACACAATTTTACTCATTTGTAATTATAGTGGTTTCCAGAGTTATGACTCAGGAACCAATTAGAATATGAAAGATGAAGTCAAGGACTTGAGTGTTTGTCTGAATTAATCTAACTATATCTATTTTAATATATCTATCTTTGGGGCAGCTAGGTGGCGCAGTGGATAGAGCACCAGCCCTGAAGTCAGGAGGACCTGAGTTCAAATCTGGTCTCAGACACGTAACAGCTGTGTGACCCTGGGCAAGTCACTTAACCCCAATTGCCTCAGCAAGAAATATATATATATATGTATATATATATATATATATATATATATATATCTTTAATATATCTATCTTTAATTCATTTAGATGAATTGATTGGCTTATATCACTGAATTAAATAAATCATCCCATTGTTTTGGCATCAGACAAAGAATTCTCTCCATTATAGTAGCTTTTCTTCCCTTTCTTTGTAGTTCACTATGTGGTTTCTTGTTTGTTTTTTGGCAGGGAAAGAGAGGAGTAATAAAGTATATAAACATTAGCATCATTTGATAATGCTAGTATCAAGACAAGATTAAGAGTCAGGTCCAAAGCTCAGTATTAAGTCACACTTTTTCTCTATGTAATTGTAATCTGCATAATTTGGCTTCATCTATGGTTTGTCTAAATACATGAAATAATGATGTAATGGATTTTGATGAGATTTTCTGTAGATAGCAATTTCACTTATTAAACCAGAACAGATGGTATTTTTATGTATGTATATATGTATGGGTGAGTTATATGTGATATTCTGTGCTTTCAATTAAATTTGTACCTTGTGATACCATGATGTACAGAAATGGGTTAATTTCAAAAAGAAATGAAATTTTGGTAAACTATAATGATCCTGCCAGTGTGGATGTGAAAGAGGCTTTGGATGATCCCCAGAGACAACTTATACTTACTTCATGATCTTTTTATAGTGCTGGTGCTGGACGAACTGGTTGTTATATAGTGATTGACATCATGCTGGACATGGCCGAAAGAGAAGGTGTGGTAGACATTTACAACTGTGTCAAAGCCCTCCGTTCACGTCGTATCAACATGGTTCAAACAGAGGTAAATTGATTAATCTCTAGTGGATCTATTGCTTTCTAACATTAATCAATCAAGATGGTAGGTTGTTTTTCTTTTTTCTGTAATCACAAATCTTCCATGTTTATAGAAAAATATTATTGTCCTTCAGAAAGGTTACATAAAGAAAGCTCATTATATTCTTTACCCTTAGATAAAGAAAAGTTTTATTAAAATTCCATAATATTTTCCTCTTTTTTCTTCCTTCGGTAGGAGCAGTACATTTTTATTCATGATGCCATTCTGGAAGCCTGCTTATGTGGAGAAACTGCCATACCTGTCTGTGAATTCAAAGCTGCATATTTTGATATGATTAGAATAGACTCCCAGACTAACTCATCACATCTCAAAGATGAATTTCAGGTATTTGCAATTACTAAGGGTTCTTCATGTAAGCAACTGAGGACATTGATTCTGGGCACTCTTAATTTTTTGAATGAGATCTTTTATATCAAATTCATAACCTTTAACTTTATTCTTTTCATTATCTATGCTATGAAGTTATTTTAATATGAATGAGCTCTGCTCTCTTGTATTTTGAAGGACATGTAAGTTCAAATGCAAAGGCTTTGTGGATAAAATAAGAAACATTAAAAAAAAATCAATGACATTGGTGATTTATGTATATTTACAACCCCATATTTCTCCTGCAGTCTTACAAAGTTGACCTTATATACCTTTCATCATATTGTAGAATCCAAGCTCATTAATTATAGCAAAAAATGTCTTACATTTTTTTCTTCACTAACATTATTACATGCCTAAAGATATATGGTTTTACTAAATTGAAGAGCTGACTCCAGAGACCTGGCATTCTGACTCCCAATACAGTGTTTTTTCTACAAATTTAGGGTTTTTTCTTAACATTGGTTTCCTAGACCCTATTCCAATGATAGATTTTAGAAGATCTGTAAATTTGCATGTGGAAAAATTGTTTGAATACATTTAGTTTCCTTTGTAATCCTGTATATTTTATTTTATACATTCAAAAACATGATTCTGAGAAAGGGATCCATAGGCTTAAGCCATCCTGCTAAAGAAGTCTTTGAAAAACACAAAAAGTTTTAAAATTCCTGAATTAGACCATGTTGCCTCCAAAAATATGGCACTCCTCCTTTTGTTTATACATTAGCAGATGATTTAAATATATTCTAATCACCTTGAATTAGTTGGTTTGATTTTTCTTTTGTACAGAATAGTTTTTTAATACATTACTGTGTTGCTTTTTTTCAGGGGGGGTATAGCAAGGACAGTGAGATATTTAACATCATGCGCTGTATTTTTCCACATCTCAGGCCTCATTGATTTTACCTAGAAAGTCTTTCTACTTGCCACTCTGGTAGATGTCATAAGTTTGTACATATCTTAATTTCATTCTTCACCTAAAATGTCCAGTCTGCACCAAATTGCATGGAGGTCATTATATTGTAACCTTGGCTTGTCCTTTCTCTTTAGACCTTAAATTCCGTAACTCCTCGACTACAAGCAGAAGATTGCAGCATAGCCTGCCTGCCAAGGAACCATGACAAGAATCGTTTCATGGATATGCTGCCACCTGACAGATGTCTGCCTTTCTTAATTACTATTGATGGGGAGAGTAGTAACTACATCAATGCTGCTCTTATGGATGTAAGAAACTACTTCTTTGTTCACATAGAGCTCTTTAAAAAACTGCATAATGAGAAAGAACACATTCATTTTCTTCTTCAGCAAATTAATCCTAACATTTTTGAAGTACTATCTCTTTTTCTTAAAATTATTTTGGAACTTTTTATTAAAAGGTATTTGGGGAACTAAAATATTCATAACTTAGTAGGAAATTCTCCTATTCTCTGCTTTAAGTATCTGCTTGGAAATGATTTTCATCTTATTTGTTTTCAGAGAAAAAACATTATGCAGATCTCTTTTGAATACAGTAAATAATTTACTAAAATCATCAAAAATGAAATGTTAAGAATCTTCTATCTTTAACATTTTATGACCTAACAATTTATATTTAAGAAGTATTTCTTTGGGTCTTCAAATTAGGAAAGATTATATAATCTCAAATTATTTATTAATTTGTCAGATGTTTGTTGTAGCAGAACAGATTTGAACCATTAGGATCTTAAAGAAAATTCTACATTTACCTAGACTCTAATTATCTGATAAGTGCTTACATAACAGCTAAAAACTAAGCATACAGTCTAAATATCAAAATAATTAGCAAAACTAGATTGGGAAGAAATGAGGGAAGTCTGTGTACATGTGTGTGTGTGTGTGTGTATGCTACAGAATGACTTGGAGAAAGCAGAGAGTAGATACACAATGACCTATTAGGAACTATTAAAAAAAGTTCTGAAAGCTGATTATGAAGCTTACCTTTTCTTATTGGCCATGACATAAACAGTGCTGAACAAATACAAGAAATGTTAAAGACATGAATTCAATAGGACTTGGTTTCTTCTTAGTCATCAGAGGTGGAAGAAGAAGAAGAAAGAATTGTAAGATTTTGAAGATAGAACACTGGATATGACTAGATATGTAATAATAATAAAATTAGAATGAAGGACAGATTTAGGATAAAATATATTCAATTTGGGGCATCTTGAATTTGTGGATTTGGTGGAAAATGATTCCATCCCACTTAAGCAACTCGAATATTGGTATGGTAATGGTATACTCACAAGAGAAGCCAGATGTATGAAAAAAAATTTTGTAGTGATAACACTGTACTATTTAAACAGCTTTTTTCAATTCTCCATTCCATTTTTAGCATATATAAGAAGAAGAAAAGGGGGGAAAGAGCACTTTAAATTTGTAATTTTATTAATTTTCAATTATTTCAGTTGTCCCTCTTGTTTGATTTTTGGTTGTAGTGATGTATCAACAATACATAAACACTTTTAATTTTTATTGAGGTACTGATTATACCTCATTCATTTTTGTATAAACCACTTGCCAATGTCTTACTCCCAACATTGGAATTGAACCCTCCCTTGTAGCAAAGAAAAAGTTAAGTAAAAGTAACTAAGTGAATAATAGCATTATGTGTTATAATCTATTCTGTCTATCAAGAAAAGGAAGATGTATTTCATGATATGACCTTGGGAACTATTATGGGGTTTCTGTTATTCAGAGCTCAACTATTTTTAATGATATTTTCATTTGCATAGTATGAATCACATAGATTATTCATATGATTTTTTTTTTATTTTATTCAGTATCAGTTCAGTAAATTATCATGGGTTTTTCCCCCTTCATCCTCATAGTCTTTATTGCTGCACAATAATATTTCATTTTTGTTACATACAAGTTTGTTTATCCTCCAGTCATTGGACACCAACTTTGTTTCTATTTGTGTCCAACCAAAAAGTGCCACTGTTAATATTTTGTACACCCCCAAATCAAAAGAGAAGTGGCAATAGCAATAGAAAATGATAAAAAGTATTGGAAATATTCATGGGCCAATTCTAAGTCATATCTATTGCTTCTCTCAAGTCCTTCCACTTTCTTTCTTACATAGAGTCAAAAGACTATCCAGAAGTAATCCTAAGGGATGCATCAAGCTCAAAAGGAGTGAATTAATGACATTCCTGTATTGCAAGCATGTTTAGCAGACACATGACCAATTCCTACAATGCTATTAAAACATTTCGAAATATTCAAGATATTGTGTTACAAATGAGTTAGCAACACATGGATAACTAGGTCAGCATTAAGGAGATGGTGCAACTATCTTAATGAATTGACAATTCATAAATGTTCCCACCATTGCCTATAAAAGAGAAAATAAGAATGCTTAATGGTTTTCTGTCATTTAAAGAGGACCTAGAGGACCCTAAGAGGAGTCTTAAAGAAACTCTTTAGCTTTTTTTTTTCCATTGCATTCATTCTGTTACTCCATAAGCACTTATTGAGCACCTGTGTTCCAGGCATTGTAGTATATATGCTGAACATAAAAACAAAGGATAAAGTTGGATTTCACTCTACCCACTGCATGGGTAGAGAATTCTAATTGGTACTGTTTGGAAACAAAAGATTCTGGTTACACTGAATTATAGAAGCCATAACTAAAAACACTGAATTAAGCAGCAGCTTTGGATATCAGACTATTTTGGCTGATTTATGTTAGCAGTGAAGTGTATTGCTTTGGCTCATGAATTTACAGTTCTAATTTTACCTGTCCATCCTGTTTCTATACAGAGTTACAGACAGCCTGCTGCTTTCATCGTCACACAGTACCCTCTGCCAAACACTGTGAAAGATTTCTGGAGATTAGTATATGATTATGGCTGTACCTCGATTGTGATGTTAAATGAAGTCGACTTGAGCCAGGTTGATGCCCATAATGTGATTGCTGTGTTATATGCCCTTAATTTTCTAAAATCATACTATAATGCTACAGTTCTCTTGGCACCATGAAAATTTGAAAGTCTAATCACCATCTTCATTTCCTTTCACAACGCTCATGGTCTAGGGCTGCCCACAGTACTGGCCTGAAGAGGGCATGTTGCGATATGGGCCTATTCAAGTAGAATGCATGTCCTGTGCAATGGATTGTGATGTAATCAACAGAATTTTTCGGATATGCAATCTCACAAGGGTAAGAAATTGTTCTGTCATTCTAACTGTACTGCTTCAGGATTTCATGAATTGAGGTAATATTAATGGTGGAGTATAATTCTATTCTGACACCAAGGGAAAAAAATTAATAAACTTCACATATTCAGTGCTAAGCCTAGCAGTCATCCCATGGTTTAGTGCCAGAGTAAAATATGCATCCTACGAACAGAAATGCTGAGAGTTGGAAGCTAGCTCTCTTAGTGGATTTTTGTAGTAGCTTATTCCTTCTGGAAATCTTAATTCAAATACACAACCCATTAGTGGTTACTAATCTTATCCTGATCTATGAGCATATGTTTACCATGTTGGGAAGGTATATTTTATTAAGATTGTCATTAATTTCAAAAAAAAGTCATTTTGATAAAATAGCAGAAATATTCATCTATAAAATCCCAAGCACAGTAGAATGGCTGAGGTTTGTTCGGAACAGTAGCATTCAAATCACTTTCCATAGCAGCCTATGTTGGGACCCTACAGTTTCCCCAAATAATAAATTAAGCTATCACATTCTCCCTCCCCCCGAATACATACAATGAAAATGTTGACAACTTCAAATGTAGCCAACAAAGAAACAGTACATAAAAAGGAGCATTAAAAATACATATGTTACCTCTAATTAGATATTAAAGAAAAACAAGATTTCTTTTTCTCCTAGGGTGCCAACTATAGTAGTAAAAAGTACTTGAGAATGCTCTTAGTTTATTTACCATTTCAGAACTCTCCACAAATGGCAGCTGATATATTTCAGTATAGTTAACTTTTTTTATTTCAAAGAATTCATGACTTTATCGATGTGGATACTGCTTCCATCCACATAAATTACAGCCCTCCCACATACTTTAAGAATGCTTTCTGAGTTGCTGTAGCCAGAAACATTCATTACCTCTGTCCAACTTTCTGGTAATAACGTTCTCTCAGCTTGATGAGTCTGATCCTGAGAAGACCCACAGTCCGTCACTGGATCCATATCTCAAAGTCTTTCTATAATGGTAAGCCTGTCTTAGCTTTTCTTCAATTACCAAGGCTTTCTGGGTCCCACCATCATCTCTGTACCTGGATGAAACATTGAGATAAGATTTTAGTAAAGAAATTTTTTTGTTAGTACTAATAAAAATTTTTTTGTTAGTGCCATAATCACAAATATCCAATTCTATTGTTCCTCATAAAGGAAAATTTTTAAATGCTCTATTTTACAAAATAATATTTGTACATATTTTAAATGCTTACTTAAATGAAAGCTGATTATGTTTGTACATGGCAGGACAATTGCTTTGTAATACTTTCATCAAGAAACTATCAATATAGAGCTAAGAAAATGTGTCATGAAAAATTTTCAGAACTGCAAATGAAATCTACACCTTTTTGTTGGAAGATTTTCAGTTTAAGAAAATTTTTAGGTATTTTGTGTTTAGGCAATAGGCTTTTGCAAAGATTAGGTCATACTCCAATCACTTGAATCTCTTGCATGGTGTCAACTGATCCTTGCTTGGGGATTTTTAATATTTTTGATGAAACATATTTCTGTGCTTACATGTGTACAGCTGATATCTGAAGCAGGGAGATTTTTTTCTATTGTAAACATAATATAACATGATATCAAATGGGTTTTATATTCTGCCCATTAGTAGAATTTCCATTCACAGTTCATTTTCCTACAAATATTTTTCTTCCCACAGCCCCAGGAAGGCTATCTAATGGTGCAGCAGTTTCAGTACTTAGGGTGGGCTTCTCATCGAGAAGTCCCTGGATCCAAACGATCATTCCTGAAGTTAATACTGCAGGTTGAAAAATGGCAGGAGGAATGTGATGAAGGGGAAGGGCGGACTATCATTCATTGTCTGTGAGTATGAGTTTTGGTCACATTGGAACAAATTGTGCAGCTCTACAATTTATTTCATGATTAGTCCTGTTTGACCTTTCACTAGCAACCACCCTCTTTTACAAACTGGTTTTCAATCTTTCATTTTTTTTTTCCTGCTACATAGTCCTAAAGTCCTGTAATTCATTTCTCTACTGACCCTATTTGGGGTGTTAAGATATGTTCTCTTGCATTCACTGTATTACAGGTTGCTTTCTCAGATTCTTCTCTTTATAATTTCCTTTTTCCTATTTTAAAAAAGGAAAAGGAGAGATAAAAAAAAAAAACACCACTTTTTCTTTGATGCCAAAAAGCTATTACAATTTCCCCTTTCCCAGCTGGCAGTCCTTTAGGCATCATAGGCATGAATTTTTGGTTTAGGGATGTTTTTGATACTGGGAACTCTCTCATGCTAGGCAGCTCAATAGTTTATATGCAGTCATAGTCTCAGAGAGTTGCTTAGAACTTTGAAAAGTGTCGTGGTTTTCCCAGAGTCACACAGGCAGTAAGTGTTAGAGATAGGATTTGGTGCAGATCTTCTTGAATCTCAGTGTACCTGTACACTGTCATAATACCGTCAAATACTGTTGCTTCTCCCCTCCCCCCCAAAAAAAATTTAAGAGAGGAGAGACAATAGGAAAATAGTGTTTTCTGAGGGATTTGATATTGTGCTTGCTTCTTTGAATATATATAAGTTGGCCTGAGTTGTGGTCCTCAAAAAATAATATTTTTAATGCTGTTATTCAGTTCTCTGTCTTTTTTTCTTTGTCTCCTTTCAGGAATGGTGGGGGCCGAAGTGGAATGTTCTGTGCCATAGGCATTGTTGTGGAAATGGTGAAAAGACAGAATGTTGTTGATGTTTTCCATGCTGTCAAAACCTTACGGAATAGCAAGCCAAACATGGTGGAAGCCCCGGTAAGTCATAAAATCATAGAAACTTATAGCTTAAAGGAACAGTTCTATTCTTACTTTTTTATGTGACCTTTTGCACCATTATACTGGGATACCAAATGTGTCAGTGGGGTTAATATGAATCTCTCTGGACTGTTCTTACTCAAAGAAAGAATCCATAATTTACTATTATTTTTCTATGGTATGCCCACAGAAAATCCTTACTTATTATATTTTATTCATATGCTAGTAATGAAGAGAGTCATTTCTCTTGTAAATGAGAGAGTTATACGGTTTGATCCTGTTTTATTAGCACAATATGTAATAATAACTTTCATAATTTGGTGCAAAACATTAAACTCAAGAAAATCCTTTTGTTTCGGTAATATTTTGATAACAAATATTTTCAATGAAGATTGAAACCTATTTTACTTATCCCCACTTTATGAATGAACTGATGATCTTTATTATAAAATTAATTTGTAAATTAAATCCTACCTTTTCAATTAGCAGCTATCAGCTTTTCCCCTCTATCTAGCAAAATGACAGAATCATTTTGACCTGTAGGTAAATGTAGAGATCACAAACTATTCTTAGCACATTGTAAGAATGTCTTAATACTTTGAAGAGAAAAGTTCAGATTTAATAATTAGAATATTGAACAGTTTCTTTGAATATTTAATATAGATTAGTACTGTCAGATTAAATGGATCAAATTATTGTTGGAAAAAGAAAATATTTGCAAATGAAACTGTCTGTAAGGGACAGTTCTTGGTTGTACTTAGCTACTAATCTCCTCTGTACTGCCATTTAAACTCTCCTTTAATTTTTTTCAATTAATATGCCTTTATTTTCTTTCTTTTTTTTTTTTTTATTTGTTTTTTTGTTTTTTTTGTTTTTTTTTAATTTTTATTTTATTTGAATAACATATGTGTGGGTAATTCTTCAACAATAACCCTTACATAGTTTTCCGTTACAAATTTTTCCCCCCAACTCCCCACCCCTCCCCCTAGATGGCAGGATATCCACTACATGTTAATTATGTTAAAATATTGGCAAATCGAATATATGTATACATATTTCCAAACTTATCATTGGTGTGCAAGAAAAATCTTATCTACACGAACGATATATCAGATAAAGGAAACACAATGTAAGCAAACATCAATCAAGGAGTATGAGAATGTTATGTTGTGGTCCACATTTCGCATCCCTCTCTCTGGGTGTATATGGCTCTCTTCAGTGAACAATTGGAGGTGGTTTGAAACATTTCATTGTTGAAGAGAGCCATGTCCATCAGAATTGATCGTCATATAGTACTGTTGTTGCTGTGTATAATGATCTCCTGGTTCTGCTCATTTCACTCAGCATCAGTTCATGTAAGTCTCTCCAGGCCTCTCTGAAATCATCTTGCTGGTCATTTCTTACAGAACAATAATATTCCATAACATTCATATACCATAATTTATTCAGCCATTCTCCAATTGAAGGGCATCTATTCAATTTCCAGTTTCTAGCCACTACAAAAAGGGCTGCCACAAACATTCTTGCACATGTGGGGCCTTTTCCTTCCTTTATGATTTCTTTGGGATATAAGCCCAATAGAAATGCTGCTGGGTCAAAGGGTATGCACAGTTTGATAACTTTTTGAGCATAGCTCCAAATTGTTCTCCAGAATGGCTGTATCCGTTCACAGCTCCACCAACAATGCATCAGTGTCCCAGCCTTCCCACAACCCCTCCAACATTCATCATTAACTTTTCCTGTCATTTTAGCCAATCTGACAGGTGTGAAGTGGTATCTCAGGGTTGTCTTGATTTGCATTTCTCTGATCAATAGTGATTTGGAGCACCTTTTCATATGACTATAAATAGTTTTAATTTCATCCTCTGAAAATTGTCTGTTCATATCCTTTGACCATTTATTGATTGGAGAATGGCTTGAATTTTTATAAATATGAGACAATTCTCTATATATTTTAGAGATGAGACCTTTATCAGAACCCTTAAATGTAAAGATGATTTCCCAATTTATTGCTTCCCTCCTAATCTTGTCTGCATTGATTTTGTTTGTACAAAAACTTTTTAATTTAATATAGTCAAAGTTATCTATCTGGTTTTCAATTAAAAGTTCCAGTTCTTCTTTGGACATAAATTTATTCCATCTCCACAGGTCTGAGAGGTAAACTATATTATGTTCCTCTAACTTGTTTACAAAATCACTCTTTATATCCAGATCATGAACCCATTTAGATCTTATCTTGGTATGTGGTGTTAGATGTGGGTCAAGCCCTAATTTCTTCCACACTAGTTTCCAGTTTTCCCAGCAGTTTTTGTCAAATAGTGAATACTTATCCCAAAAGCTGGGGTCTTTGGGTTTATCAAAAACCAAATTGCTATAGTTATTGCCTAGTTTGTCTTGTGATTCTATCCTATTCCACTGATCGACTACTCTATTTCTTAGCCAGTACCAAATGGTTTTGATGACCGCTGCTTTATAATATAGTTTTAGATCTGGTACAGCAAGTCCACCATCTTCAGCCTTTTTTTTCATTAATCCCCTTGAAATTCTAGACCTTTTGTTTTTCCAAATGAACTTTGCTACTATTTTTTCTAGATCTGTAAGATAATTTCTTGGGAGTTTGATTGGTATGGCACTAAATAAGTAAATTAGTTTGGGTAGTATTGTCATTTTTATTATATTCGCTCGTCCTACCCATGAGCATTTTAAGTTTTTCCAATTGACTAGGTCTGATTTGATTTGTGTGGAAAGTGTTTTGTAATTTAGTTCATATAGTTCCTGACTATCCCTTGGCAGATAAATTCCCAAATATTTTATACTATCAACAGTTATTTTGAATGGGATTTCTTTTTGTATCTCTTGCTGCTGAACTTTATTGGTAATATATAAAAATGCTGATGATTTATGTGGATTTATTTTGTATCCTGCCACTTTGCTAAAGGTGTGAATTGTTTCTAGTAGTTTTTTAGTTGAGTCTCTAGGATTCTCTAAGTATACCATCATGTCATCTGCAAAGAGTGATAATTTGGTTTCTTCACTACCTACTCTGATTCCTTTTATCTCTTTTTCTTCTCTTATTGCTAAAGCTAACATTTCTAATACAATATTAAATAGTAATGGTGACAGTGGGCAGCCTTGTTTCACTCCTGATCTTATTGGGAATGGTTCTAGTTTGACTCCATTACATATGACGCTTGCTGAAGGTTTTAAGTAGATACTACTTATCATTTTAAGGAAAAGCCCATTTATTCCTATACTTTCCAGTGTTTTTAATAGGAATGGGTGTTGGATTTTATCAAAGGCTTTTTCTGCATCTATAGAGATAATCATATGATTTTTATTAATTTGGTTATTAATATAATTGATTATGCTAATAGTTTTCCTAATATTGAACCAGCCCTGCATTCCTGGTATAAATCCTACTTGGTCATGATGTATTATCCTGGGGATGACTTTCTGTAATCTTGTTGCTAAAATCTTATTTAAAATTTTTGCATCAATATTCATTAGGGAAATGGGTCTATAGTTTTCTTTCTCAGTTTTCTCCCTACCTGGTTTAGCTATCAGCACCATATCTGTGTCATAGAAGGAATTTGGTAGTACACCTTCTTTCCCTATTTTTTCGAATAGTTTATATAGTATTGGGATTAATTGTTCCTTGAATGTTTGGTAAAATTCACATGTAAATCCATCTGGTCCTGGAGATTTTTTCTTAGGGAGTTGATTAATAGCTTGTTCTATTTCTTTTTCTGAAATAGGGCTATTTAAATAATTTATTTCCTCTTCTGTTAATCTGGGCAATCTATATTTTTGTAGATACTCCTCCATTTCATTTACATTCTCAAATTTATTGGCATAAAGTTGGGCAAAGAAACTCCTAATTATTACTCTAATTTCCTCTTCATTGGAGGAAAGTTCTCCCTTATCATTTTTGAGACTAATAATTTGATTTTCCTCTTTTCTTTTTCTAATCAAATTAACTAAAGGCTTATCTATTTTGTTGGTTTTTTCATAAAACCAACTTTTACTTTTATTTATTAATTCAATAGTTTTCTTATTTTCAATTTTATTGATCTCCCCTTTAATTTTCAGAATTTCCAATTTAGTATTTAATTGAGGGTTTGTAATTTGGTCTTTTTCTAGCTTTTTTAATTGTAAGCCCAGTTCATTAATCTTCTCCTTCTCTGTTTTACGCAAGTAAGCATCTAGAGATATAAAATTACCCCTTATAACCGCTTTAGCCGAGTCCCACAAATTTTGGTATGTTGTCTCATTGTTGTCATTCTCCTGGATGAAATTTTCGATTGTGTCTATAATTTGCTCTTTCACCCATTCGTTCTTCAGGATTAGATTATTTAATTTCCAAATAACTTGTGGCCTATTTTCTCCTGGCCTTATATTACATGTGAGTTTTATTGCATCATGATCTGAGAAGGATGCATTTACTATTTCTGCTTTTCTGCAATTGATTTTGAGGTTTTTATGCCCTAACACATGATCAATTTTTGTATAAGTTCCATGAACCCCTGAGAAAAAAGTATACTCCCTTCTATCACCATTCAATTTCCTCCAGAGATCTATCATACCTAACTTTTCTAGCCTTTTGTTAACCTCCCTAACTTCTTTCTTATTTATTTTGGAATTTGATTTATCTAATTCTGAGAGAGCAAGGTTGAGATCTCCCACTAGTATAGTATTACTGTCTATTTCTCCTTGCATCTCTCTTAACTTCTCCTCTAGGAATTTGGATGCTATACCACTTGGTGCATATATGTTAAGTATTGATACTGCTTCATTGTCTATGGAACCCTTTAGTAAAATGTAGTTTCCTTCCTTATCTCTTTTAATTAGATCTATTTTTGTTTTTACTTGATCCGAGATAAGGATTGCTACCCCTGCCTTTCTTTGTTCACCTGAAGCATAGAAGATTCTGCTCCAGCCCTTTACCTTCACTCTGTATGTATCTCTATGTTTTAGATGTGTTTCTTGTAAACAACATATTGTAGGATTCTGGCTTTTAATCCAGTCTGCTACCCGCTTCCGTTTTATGGGAGAGTTCATCCCGTTCACATTCACAGTTAAAATAATTATATCTGTATTCCCTGCCATCTTATTTACCCAGAGTTATGATTTTCTCTTCCCTTTCCCTTCTCTCCCTTCCCCCCTCCCCAGTACTTTGCTCTTGAAGACCACCTCCCACCAATAATCCTCCTCCCTTTAGAGTCCCTCCCTCCCCTTTATACCTTTCCCCTAATCCTTCTATTAGTTTATCCCTTTCCTTTTCTCCCCTCCCTCCTACCTTCCCACAAGGAGGGTCAGTGCTTTCTTTGAAGCCAAATGTATCTGACTCTCTTAGAGTCCAATCTAATGAGAGTAAGGTTTACACAATACTCGTCACCTTCCCTTCTTCCCCTCAATTATATTAGATCTTCTATGTCTTTTTATGAGATTTTGCCTTATTTTACCTCCTATATTTTTACTTTATTTTGCCTCCTTTTCCCCCCTCCCCCCTTTTTCTTTTTCAGTATGGTATCCCTTCTACCTCTAATTTCTTTTCCATTATTATCAAAGAAAAATCAAATTATACTGCCATTCTTTAAAGGATACCTATAGTAGGAATATAGTTCTCAAGAGTTTTCCTTTTTACCTTTTTATGTTTCTCTTGAGTTCTCTATTTGGAGGTCAAATTTTTTGTTCAGATCAGGTCTTTTCATTAGAAATAGGTGAAATTCTCCTGTATCATTGAATGACCATCTTCTTCCCTGGAAGAAGATGCTCATTCTAGCTGGATAACTTATTCTTGGCTGTAATCCAAGTTCTTTTGCCTTTCGGAATATCTGGTTCCAGGCCCTTCGATCCTTCAATGTGGAAGCTGACAGATCCTGTGTAATTCTAATGACAGTTCCTCGGTATTTGAACTGTTTCTTTCTAGCTGCTTGCAATATCTTTTCCTTGGTGCGATAGTCCTGAAATTTGGCCACGATATTCCTTGGGGTTTTAATTTTGGGGTCTCTTTCTGGAGGTGATCGGTGAATTCTTTCAATGCCAATTTTGCCTTCTGATTCTAAAACATCAGGGCAATTCTCTTTCATGATTTCCTGGAGGATAGCATCCAGGTTCTTTTTTTCATCGTGGCTTTCAGGGAGTCCGATAATCCTTAAATTGTCTCTCCTGGATCTGTTTTCCAAGTCAGTTGTTTTTCCTAGGAGATATTTCATATTTTCTTCTATTTTTTCATTTTTTTGTTTTTGTTTAACTGATTCTTGAAGTCTTATTGAGTCATTTACTTCTATTTGTTCAATTTTAATTTTTAGAGTATTATTTCCTTCAGTTATCTTTTTTAGCTCCTTTTGTAGCTGGCCAATTGAATTTCTGGATTCAATGCATTCTTTTTCCATTTTGCCAGTTTTATTTTTCAGTGAATTGTTGTCTTTTTCCAATTCACCAATTTTGTTTTTCAGTGAATTGTTGTCTTTTTCCAATTCACCAATTTTGTTTTTCAGTTCACCATTTTTATTTTCCAGTGAATTGGTGATTTTTTCCAATTCACCAATTTTGTTTTTCAGTGAACTGTTTTCTTTTTCCAATTCACCAGTCCTATTTTCCAGTTTTTGATATTTCTGTTGCCCTGATCTCAATTTATTTCCCCATTCTTCTTCTAGCTCTCTTTTGAGATTCTTAATGCAATCATCCAGGTAAGCCTTCTGAAAGGGAGACCAACTTAAGTCTGCCTTTGTGGCTTCATCTGGGATTGTTTTCATAATGTCAGGATCTGGGGACTGTTCTATTTTTTCTCCGTAAAAGCTTTCTATGGTGAGAGCTCTCTTCTGCTTCTTGCTCATGATTTAAAGTTGGGATATTGGTCAAAAGCCGAGAAAACTGCAACAATTTATATTTGCCCTGGGGCAGTTTGCCGAGTTGACTTCCGGTCTGAGGCTGGTCGGGCTAGATTTGCACCAGGACCACGTTTTCAGCTTTTCTCAATCCACCCCCTTCCAAAGGCAGATCTGCCAAAGCACCTGCCCGCAAGCAGAGCAACGTGGCCCAGGCGTCTCCCAGGGGCTTCCTGGGTGCCCAAAATCCGCCCCTCTATCGCAGCCCTGACTTCCTCCCCGGCTGGAGTCCGATCGCGACCGGAGGCCGATTTCCCCTGAGGCTAACCTTCTCCGGAGTTCTTTCAAGGTAGATCTTTTATAGAAGTGCGTTGTAGTCCAAATGCTTGGTGAGGACCTCACTCAGGAACCAGTTTTAAGGCTTACTTTCTGGATTTGAGGGAATTGTCGGAGGGAGTTCACAGAGAAAGCTGTCCGCAGTTCGCCATCTTGGCTCCGCCCGCCTTTATTTTCTTTCTCACCTATCATTATCCATTTCCTCCCCCCTCCCCGATAAAATCTTTAGAGGAAAAAAAAGAAGGAAAAACAAAAACCACTGGCAAATAGACATAATGAAGCCAAACAAATCCCCACCTTGTCCATGTACACAAATTTTATGCCTTTCTCCTTTGAGTCCATGACTCTCTTTCAGGAGATGGGTAACATGTTTCTTCATCAATCTGCAATCATCATTTGTCAACACTGCTCAAATTTTTCATAGTTGTTTGTCTTTACAATGTTATTCTATTTCTACTTATTTCCCTCTGCACTAGTTCATACAAATTTTTCCAAGTTGCTCTGAAATTATCATAGTATTCCATTAAATTTTTATACCCTTAATTATTCATCCATTTCCCAATTTGTGCTTATTCCCTTAGTTTCTAATTCTTTGTAACTATGAAAAAACTATATATAAGTATATATACACATATACATATACATACATCTACATAATATATATGTGTGTGTGTATATATACACATATATGTGTATACACACACACACATAATATGCGTGTATTCATACAGGTTCTTATCCTCTTTTTTTGTTCTTTGGTGTAAGTCAACTAGCATCACTTTAATTCTCCAAACAGATAGATGAAATTTTCTGAAAAAAAGTGATTGTCCATATGAACAATACCATTCCTAGGCAAGGGCAGGGAAACTCAGAGAAACCACTGCCTTAGCTTTATAACAGGTTGTTGTCATGTTTTTGTCACCTACCTTGATCCTGTTTCTCCTTTGATACATATAGGATTGAACTAATATTTGTGAACTAACTATTATGTGAAAAACACAGTGCTAGGCTTTGGATATACAAAGAAAAAAAAATGAAAGTTCCTACCCTCACCAAACTGATTTTCTTAACACAGGTCACTTTCCAGAAGAACTAGGCTTCGGTATTCAATAACCAAAATGTTCATTTAAGCAGCACGTTATGCAGACAATAGCAGCCTATAGCTCACAGAATAGAATCACAGCTGTAGGACCATGAGATCATAGCATCATGGACTTAGACCTGGTAGAGATCATTTATTAATCATTAAAGACATTTAGAAACTGATTTCAAGAGAGGTAAAGAATACTTCTGTAATAAATGGGGTAGTTAGGAGATGCAGTAGCTAGAGTGCTAAGACTCATCTTTTTGAATTCAAACTTGGCCTTGGACACTCACTAGCTCACTTTACCCTATTTCCCTCAGTTTTCTCATCTGTAAATGATATAGAGAAGGAATGGCAAACCAGTCCATTATCTTTGTCAAGAAAACACCCAAAAGTGGTCATAAAGCATGAGACTCAATTAAAATATTACTAAACAACAAAAAGTAGGATTTGAAATTTTCTGACTCTAAATCCAGCCTTCTTTCCGATACACTAAGAAAATAGCCCTTAAAAACCCTGAGTTGGTAATGATAGTGTTTGTTATGACTGTGGCAATGAAATAAAAGGCGATAGTCTCTACCCATTTCTTAGCTAAAATATCTTTACTGTCTCTCAGCATACAAATGTGGACTATGATGTCACCAGATAACTGAATCCAATAGTGAAAGGAAATAGCATTTTTTTTATTAGAGAAAAAAAAATTCATGCTGATTCCTACTGAGAGTAGTTTTCTGTCTCATGAAATGTAGTTAAGTATTTCATTTTAGCCACCTACTCTCATTTTTCTCCCCTAACATCATAATTCCTTAGGTATTCAGAATGGATTTATATTCAACTATGTTGCTGGATCCTCAGTACAGCTTTGAATCACTCCATCCTTCCCTGCCACATTCCTTCCTTCAATATCTATACTTTTTAATCAGCCACTTCAATTTTACACTGCCTTCATCCTTTGAATCCCTTTCCCTATTGTCATAACATTGTTTATTCCTTTCCAAACCCTAACCCTGGATTACTCCTACAGTTTCTCAGCTCCTGCTTACATGCAACTGAATGCTGATGAAGAAGATCACACAACCTGATTGAAAGGGTCTAAAAATTTATGTTATTTAATCTCAGTTGGGCTCTCACTGTTGCTTGCCCAACCTTTCACTCTAATCAATTCTGTTTTATGCCTCAAAGTAACTGCTTTCTCAGAAAATTCTGTTGGTCTGAGCTACAAACTCCCTTCCTTCTCTGAACAGAGGACCTCACTTTGCCACATATTTCATTTTATTTTCACATTTTAAGTCATTTCTGCATCATCCTACATTTTCTCCTTTGCTCCAGTCTCTGTTGGAGAGAGAGCTTTCTTTATCAAGACCAGCTCCATTACTTGTACCTCTTAATATCATCATCTTTAGCAGTTTGTCCTTTAATCACTCTCTTTTTGCCTAATTTTCAACATCTTGTTATCCACTGCCTCCTTCCCTACTGCCAACAAATAAATCCAAATCTTCTTCATACCTAAAAATCCTTAACTTGACTCTTCTCATGCCTTTCAGATATTATTTTCTAAACTCCTTTCCTTTCACTAATCTCTTAGAAAAACATATCTACCCTCATTGGCTCCACTTTGCAACCTCTCCTCTTGGGCATTTCTCAACACCTCACAGTCTAGCTTGCAGTTTCACTGACCTGAAAATCTTCTCTCCAGTGTTACTAGTGATCTCCTCATTGTTTATTCTCCTTTTCTTTATCCTCATTCTGGAATCATACATTGAGAGCTGGAAGTGACCTCTGAGGGCATGTATTCCAATCTCCCCATTTTGTAGTTGAAGTAACTTGAAGGACCAAAATTTGTCCAAAACTACACGAAGAGTAATTGTTAAAGGCAGGATTTGAACCTAGTTCCTCTAACTACAAGGCCTTTTCACTATTCCATGCTGTCTTTACTAAATTGTATATGTTCATTGCTATATTTTGCCTCCCAGGGGATTCATGATGCTACTGTCTTTTCTTCCTATCCTTCAGCTTCATCCTGCCAGGTTTCTTTTGCAGGGTCATCATCCATATTACTTCCTCTATATAAGCTAGGGACTTGCACTATGCCCTCTCCTCTTCTTCCTTTTCATTATCTTTCTTCTTAATCTCATGACCTGCTATGGATTCAGTGGTAATCAATTTGAAAATGAATCCCAAATCTTTATATACATCACTTATCTCTGCTCTAAATAAGCTTCTGTGGATTCAGCAGTCATCAGTTTGAGATGATTCCTAATTCTGCATATGCAGTATTTTTCTCTGTCCAGAATTGCATTTTCAGCTATTTCCCTGACATTTCAACCTGAATTTGCCATAGACATCTCAAATCCAACATATCCAAAACTGAGTTCATTTATCTTTCCTCCCAAACCCAACCCTTCTCCTAATTTTCCTATTAACAACAACAATAATAGCATTTCTATAGCATCTACTATGTACCAAGTACTTTTAAAATATTATTTCATTGATTGTCATAACAAGCATCGAGGGTTTACAGTTGGGGAAAATGAGATAGTTAAGTGAATTGCCCTGAGTCACACAACTAATAAATGACTGAAGCCATACTTGAACTAAGGTCTTCATGACCCCATTTGAGGTTTTTTGGGCAAAGATATTGGAATGGTTTGCCATTTCATTTCCAACTGATTTTATAGATAAGGGAACTAAAACATTTGGGGTTAAGCAACTTGCCTACCGATTCAAAGCTAGTAAGTGTCAGGCCAGGTTTGAACTCAGGACAAAGAGTCTCCCTGAATCTAAGCTGGACAATCTATTCACTTTGTTACCTAGTAGCCCACTGCAAAGGTTTTACCATTTTTCTTTTTGACTAAGTAAGCCATTTGGAAGCATCCTCAACCCTTTACTATCATACATTCTCCACTTGCTATGTCTTGTTCCTTCTACCTCCTCAGCATATGTCACATTTGTATCCTGTAATACTCATGTCACAATGACTCTAGTCCAGGTCTTTGCATGAATTCTTGTAACAGCCTAATTATGCTCCCTGCTTTCAGTTTCTCTCATCACTAACCCATCCTCCATATGATTGCCAAATTGATCTTCCTAATTTTTAGCTTAAGTCTAATTATATCATTCCTTTCCTTAAGAAGTTTTCTTTACCCCTTGCTTTTAGAATATGGTACAAACTTCTCTGTCTGAGTTTTAGAGTCCTTCCCCATCTTACTCCAGTCTATATTTTTAGACTGAATGCACAGGATTATCCCATACAGCAGTATAGTCAAAGGAAATCACTTAATGGATCTTCATACATAATGTTCCATCTCTTGCCTCCATGTTTTTGACAGACTATTACCCTATTCCTGGAATATTCTCTTTCCTCAACTCTACCTCCTAGAACTCCTTCAAGGTCCATTTTAAGGGCCACATCTTCAAGAGGCCTTTTTTGATTCTTCCTTCTAGTATTGCTTCTAAACCATTAAATAACTGCATATCTATTTTATTTTTGTTCTGTTTTTATTTCTCTGTGAAAGTGTTACATTCAAGTAGTAAAATGTTTATTCCTTGAGATATGGGATTCTTACTTTGTATCCATAGTGTCAAGCACATATATAGTAGGTAATTAATAAATGCTTATTAGTTAATAAAGTCTATCTCTGACTCTAAGAGGTCTATTACTAAGCAACTCTCTGAACATCATGAACATCGGTTTTCATGTTCTCACATCATCAAAAGCACATTTTTCTGAGACTTGAAGAATCTAAATATTATTGTTTGAGTGTACTAGTATTCACAATAAGAAGACATTGCTCTATTTCACCATGAGGGGGATGCAAAACCTGTTATTCTAATGTAAATTAACTATATTCATTTAAAAAACACGTCAAATGTTTGCTCATAGTCACCTAATATTTGCTATTGAATTTATCAATATGCACACATATGTACATCTCTGTCTCTCTGTGTGTGTGCGTGTATGTATACATGTATGTTCTATACCACATTTCAGCTTTAATTTGTTATGTTGCTGAAAGACATGTTTCTGCAATTGGTACATGTATGTTTATATAGCTTGATCAGAAGCAGCTGTTAGTGAAAAAACAAACTAGAAAAACCACTGCAGCATTCTTTCTTGCCTCATTTATATCAAGATGATCAGATAACTAAAAGAAACAACTCAATTAAAAAATACTTAAAAAAAAAATCCTTACCACTTCCTGCTTATGGATATAGCATACTGAGGTTATGTAGCTATCTGAAGTGTTGAGTTGATATTCTTTCACTTTAAAGGCTGCTGGCATACTCTATCTCTTCCTCCCTTCTTTTCCTTTCCTTACCCCTTCCCCCTGCCCTGAACTTGAGCACAATAATATGGTGTTTCAGGCATTGTCAGGTATTAAACTGAATAACTTAGAGCTACGCAAAGACTTTTTGCATATCCTATATGACAAAAAATTTAAATTTTTAATTTTCTTTAAATGCACATAGAGTTGTTCATTGTACTTAGTCCCACTGTGAATTCAAAATGTTATAATTAATCTATTTATGTAAATTAGCTATCCTTTGCCAGCATTTGGCTTTATATTAGCATTCTTTACTTGCAAATAATATGAGTAAATAAGGAAACTTTCCCTATTTTTCTGGTAAATTTAGAAGTCTTTCTAATATAATGTGCCAAAATATAAAAGTCTTATAATAATTATTTCCCTTTAATAGTCCAGTTTTAATGAAACTCTTAGGCCAAAGTAGAATGCATACTCTGAGAATATATACTCAACTAGTCTTGTTCAGTGGTATAGAATCTCTTGTTCCTAAAGATTGTAAGGAGTAAGGGCAGCTAGGTGGCGCAGTGGTTAAAGCACCAGCTCTGAAGTGAGGAGGACCTGAGTTCAAATGTGGTCTCAGACACTTCCTAGCTGTGTGACCCTGGGCAAGTCACTTAACCCCAATTGCCTCAGCAAAAAGCAAAAAAAAAAAAGATTATAAGGAGCCATATGTGTATGTCTATACCTGAGATAAAAGATACAGTGTTTTTTCAAGCATGAAATCCATAGCCCTATGAGTTTTTTCCATATTTAGGAAATTCTTATGTTTTATTCTTATCTTAATTTTATTTATATAGGTTGTGTTTATATCAGAAGTAGTACAGAATGGTGCCTGAAGCACTTTAGAACTATGCAGAGCAAGTCATTTAATATCCTGGTGCCTCAAATTGATTTGTTTGGCCTTTTAAAACACTTTTCCAGATCAGAATCTATAATGCAACACATATATCAATAATCCCTTACTCCAGCAAAGACGATAGGGAGTATCTTTCAACTCTTCATGAGGCCAAGCTTGGTCAATAAATTAAATAGTTTTCAGTTTCTTTTTTTTTTTAATTATCATTCTGGGGCAGTTAGGTAGCACAGTGGATAGAGCACCAGCCTTGAAGTCAGGAAGACCTGAGTTCAAAATCTGGTCTTAGACACTTAACATTCCCTAGCTGTGTGACCTTGGGCAAGTCACTTAAACCCAATTGCCTCTGCAAAAAAAAAATAAATAAATAAATAAAATTATCATTCTTAGGATTTATCTTGCAGTCAGTGTGTATCTTGCTTTCCTGCTTGTAGTTACTTCACTTTACATCAGTTTATGTCTTTTTGTGTTTCTCTGAATTCTTCTAGTGCAGAAATATTCTGTTACATTCATTTATCAGAATTTTCAAGGAGCACTGCTACCTCAAAAAATGGGCCCTTTGTTTCTTTGACCTCTTTAGAGTATATACCTAGCAATGAAATCTCTGAGTCTAAGGATGTGGACATTTTGTTCACTTTTTTTAAAGCATAATTCCACATTGGTTTTCCAAAATGGCTGTATCAGTTCAGAGTTCTACCAGCCATGTATTAGGATGCTTATCTTCCCATAGTGTCTAATATTCACAATTTCTGTCTTTTGTCAACTTTGCTTATTTACTCTTCAGAGTTGTTTCAATTTGTATTACCTTTATTGTAGTGATTTGGAGTAATATTTCACATACATCTAATAGCTTGCAATTCTTCTTTTGAAAACTTTCTATGTCATTTGACCACTTATGCATTGCTGAATGATTTCTATATCTATGTTAATTTCCTTTATACCTTCAGTATAAGACTTTATGAGAGATAATTGGTGAAAATATTTATTTCCCCAACTAGTGGTTCTCTTTCTTGTCCCATCAGAACTAACTTTGTTCATGCAAAATCTTTCAATTCACATAATTACATAAATTTTCTTTTTTGTCTTTTGTCTTGTTATCTATCCTTTAAGATAGATTTAAGAAATATCTCCATATCTAAAAATTTTAATCAAAATCTAGTGGCTTTGAAAGCAACCTAGGCTATGATCCTTGGCTTCCATCTCTAAGCTGTAGCCTCCTTGTTCATTTTTTCCATTGCTAATTCTTTCCAAACATCAGTTCTGTTCTTTATTTTAAACCAGGCCCATAGTTTTCATATTGTTCTCTGAATAATTCATCTTACTCTTTAGCTCTATGATTACTCTTATGGATATTCTTGAACAATTTTTTTCAAAGGAACAGCAGTTTTCCTTAAACCCAAGAACACTTCTTTCTCTGTCCCCACTAAACTTTGTACTTCCTGATTTATATTTTTTTTATTCTCTTAATTTCCCTAAGATCCTTTGTCAGTTAACATTTTTTTTAGTGTAACTTCTGGTTATTTGCATGTATTTTAAAATATTAAATTAGAAATAATTTCATTTAGGTAGTTTTCTAATAAAACTAGAAAAGTTCAACTAGTTTAATTTATTGAGGTTTTAATAAACATAAATATATAAATTATGTCACCATTAAGAGCAAGTTCTGAGACCAAGAAAAAAATTTAAGATAAATGCTACTTTTAAAAAATGACTGCAGGTCAATATAAACTTTACTCTCCAAAAGTTTTCTTTGAAATCTGATGAGATGGACAAACAGGATTTGTTTGATTTGTTGGGGTTTTGAGGCAGTGTTGGTTTGATGTTAGCCTCAAAGATCTAAAATATGAGTGCCCATTTCTAAAAATTATTTTGATTGAAACCATGGTTTTTATCAGTGTAGACTATTGCCACTAATGCAGATGGCATGAAAGATAAGATTTATACAATTCTTGTTCAGGTGTTTTTGTGGTATTTTTGTTTGTTTTCTGTTGTCTTTTTTTTTTTTTTTTTTAACAAAGTTTCTTTAGGTTAACTCCAAAACAAAGGTGAAGGCTTTCTGTTTGCAAGTTAAATATAAAGGCAAAATATAAATATAAAAACAAAAAGTCATTCAAATATACCATAAATGTGACTTGGGCTATAACTAAAAAAAGTTATTTATTACTAACATTCCTTTTTATTTATTTTTCTTTGCTAATTTTTTATTCTGTCTTGATGTATTTTAGGAACAGTACCGTTTCTGCTATGATGTGGCTTTGGAGTACCTTGAATCATCATAGTTGGACTGGACATGGGAAGTGAATCCCAACTAAAACCTGTTCCGCTGTTGAACCAGCAACTAATTTACCTGTTGAACCTGTGAAGAGATTTGTGTTGGGGGGAGGAGAACATTTACATTTTAAATGCAAAAGTATTTTTCTTATGAAGTTGTGTATGTTAATAAGAGGACTTAATCAGTTTCTATGCCTGTAAACAATATCAAATTTTAGTGCCACAAGATTATATTTAATAAGAACCAGACTAAGCCAACTAGGGGGCAAATAAGGACTTTTCAGTGTTTGTACAGTTGATATGATATGCAGCCGCCTCTCTCTGGGCTCACCTGTTGCATGAATCGATATTTCCTATATGGCATTTTTTTCTCCTTCTTTTGATAAAAGATGTTAAAAATTTAAAAAGAAGAAAAAAAGCTGTGCAAATTGATAGTAAATAAATCCCTTCTTTATACATTTCAAGTGTAGCAGATCTATATAAATATATAAATATATTTAACTGGCTTATTTTGTTTTAATGTGCAATGATGGCTGGATCACATAAAATTCTTTTTTAAAGAAAATAAACATAAGCCAAAGATTCAAGTGTATATATGTCTATATGGAGAAAGCACACTGTATTTATTGGTTATTTGCATTCCTTTTTGGATGGCTTAAGAAAAAAAAATCATTTTTCTTGAAGAAAGCTTTTTTTTTTCTGAAATCAAGTGTAAACGATTTTTGTAGTTTATTTTTTGTATGTTTTAGTGTTAGTAGGAGCCATACTTTTTATGCCTAGACCAGAAAACATGTTGTAGTGGTTTTGTTGTGTACATGCTTGTGAATTTTCATGTGAAAATAAAACCAACTGGGCTATCAGGTCTTTTAACATGGGACCAAATTAAAACATTTCGCTAAAAATGTATAGTTTTCCAGTTAAATTAGTCAAATATTGGTCAGATCATTACATAGAAGTGTACACATTCTGATGGCCTTGCTAATGACTTGCACAATGTTGAACGTAGTCTCTTTGCACCATTTCAATCTTAACACAGCCAGTCTTGTTGAGCCACCAACTAAGCACAGGTCAAGATAATGAGATGGGAACATTCATCCTTTCAGGGTAAGACAAGTTTTATCAAACTGTAAAGTTAACACAATGTTTCTTTTGATGTTTACACAACTGTCAGCTTTGGGCTCTGACTAAACAGAGTTTGAATAAATCAATGCAAGATTCCAGTTTTGTGCATTGTCACTTGATTCCAAGTGGACTTTTCCAAATGTGGTCTTGTTCACATGTTCCACACCACAGCTGTAACTTCTCCTCATATGCCTGCTATTTGTTGTTGACTTGAGCATTCCAGTCTCCTCTTTTTAGATTGAAGTACATGATATGGTGCTTATAAAATTTTAATGTAAACTAAGAGTGAATTAAAAAAAATTTTATAATAACATTTTGCAATTGTACATTATTTGCCACGTCTTGATTCTTATGTGTTATCTGGATATTATTTTTACTAAAGAGAAAATTTCCTGTTTCACCACTAACCTGTGAAGTGAATATCCAAAATCAAAAGCAGTGTTGGCCAACTAGGACTTTTCATTTTTTCAGTTGAATACAAGTGAGAAAGCTAGCAAGTGTTTTACTTCCATAAAAGTAGTTATTTTCTTTTTATATATTTGCCTCTATCACATCACCAATGCAGATTTATAAAAGCAGAATGCAAACCAGTTTTGGTGCAAAACATGTTTGCTGCTTTGCTAATGAAGAACAAGGATAAAGTTAATTCTTCTTTTTCTTATTCTTCATTAACTGATTTGCCTCAGTGGGCATCTTCAAACTTCTATTTTCTGCCCAGTTGATTAGGACATTTGTGATATCAGAGTCTAATCTAATTGGTAATTCCCTTTTTATCTTAAAAGAATGATTTCCATAAAAAGGAGAGACATTTACATTACTCCAGAATCATTGTCAGACCAACCTTTCACTGAAATTTCAAGATATTCTGTATTAGAGAAGGAGAGATAAAAAGAGGAAAGCTAAGCAATATAAAAACAAAAGATATAAATAAGAATCTATTAAAATATATTTTCTACATAGAGTAACTTAGACTGCATAATGTTTTTTAAAAGAGGATGGACCCTGAGTTTTAAAGCTATCTAGTCTAAAGCTCTCATTCCAGACAAGAGGAAACAAGGTTAAGAGAGGTGTACAAGTTTGTTGTGCTCAAGTTCATGTCTATTCCTGGTATGCTATGCCTTTTTTTTTTTTTTTTTTTTTTTTTTTTTAATAAAAAGCTATAAACAGCTAGGTAAAACAATGGGTAGAGTAGGGGCCTGTAGTTAAGAAGACCTGAGTTCAAATTTAGCCTCGGACATTTTGGTCTCACACTAACTCTGTGACCAAGACCAAGTCACTTAACCATGTTTGCCTCAGTTTCCTCATCTATTAAATGAGCCAGAGCAGGAAAAGGCAAACCACAGCAATATCTTTGCTCGTCATACTGTCCTTCTGCTCCAAAAAAGGGGGTCATGGAAATTTTGAAATGACTGAACAACAAAAGTAGTTTTTAATGGAGGTGTCATAAAATAATCTTTCAACATTCTAAAGCAATAAAAATGATTTTTGATTATCTTTATGCTATTGCGTACAAGGAGTAAAGCTGGGGATCAAGGTGCAGAGATTGCCTTGGGGTATTAGAGAATGAGAATCTTGGAATATGAAACAAGCTCAAAAAAAAAATACAGAATGAGAATGAATATTGACAAGGTCACTAGAACCAAGTCACAGGACAGTTAGAGTTTTGTTTATGAGAACCTCATTAATGTGTTTCCAAATTTTGTCACCTTTTAGAATGTTACATGTAAGTAGCATTTAATTATCTTTCAATATTCATTCAATCAATAATATTTAGTAGATATCCTGTGCCAGAAGCAGTGGCACAGCACCAACCCAAAACTCCAACTAGCTACAGGACATAAAAAGGGGATTCTCCAGCAGATATGGGTTGATTAGATGACTTCTGAGGTTCATCTGACCTCCTCTAGCTAGCACCCCAAATTAAATCTGTTCTGAATAAAATATATAATCTTACTTTTAAAGACTTCTCCTTGACTTCACTGTTTCCCACAGAAATATCAATAGTAATCCAGCCTTCTGTGTTCAATATGTTAGACTACTAGGTAATTCAGTGGATGGAGTATAGAACTCAAAAAAATGAGAAAAATCTGAGTTCAAATATTACTTCTGACACTTGAAAGCTCTATAACCCTAAGCAAATTATTTAAGCTCTCTTAATTTCAGTTTTCTCATTTGTAAAATGGAAATAATAAGAGCATCTTCCTCCCAGGCTAATTGTGAGAATTAACAAAATAATAGCTGTAAATATCTTTTCAAAGATTAAATCACAGAGCAGCTAGGTGGTGCATTGGATAGAGCACTAGCCCTGAAGTCAGGAGGACCTGTTCTCAGACACCTAACACTTCCTAGCTGTGTGATTTTGGGCAAGTCACTTAATACCAATTGCCTAAGCAAAAAAAAAAAAAAAAAGATTAAATCACTCTATAAATACTAGCAATTATTATTAGGATTATTTTTTAACTCTTCTCTTTCCCTCACTCAAATCCAGTTGTCAAAATCTTTTGGTTTCACAGTATCCCACCCATCTACCCTTACTTTCTTTTCCTAGTAGAAGTCTTCATTATTATTCCTGTTCTATATAATTACTATTTAACAATGCTTGGCATTATTATTAATGCTTATTGAATTGAACCTGCCTCCCTAAAAGATTAATGCCTCCATTTTATCTATCCTCTAATCTAGACTTTATATACTTGTCAGAATAAACTTATGTATAAATCTAATTTTGTCACATTTCAAAAAATTCTTTATGAATTCCCTCGGGCCTACTGAGTTAAGTCAGACTGCTCTGGCTGGCATTTAAACTTCTCAACAATCTGGTATCATCCTACCTTTACAACCTTTTCTACTTTTTTTAGTATAGTAGTTTAAAAAAAATTCTAATTACATATAAAAATAGCTTTCAACTTTCATTTTTGTAAGATTGTGAGTCCCAAATTTTCTTTTCTTCTCATTTTTACCTTCCCCCTCCCTAAGATAGCAAGCATTCTGATAAAAGTTATATATTTATAATCATTTTAAATATATTTCCACATCAGTCATGTTGTAAAAGAAAAATCAGAAAAAGGAAAGAACAACACTAAAGAAAAGAAAAATGTGAAAATAGTATGCTTTGATTTACTCTCCATAGTTATCTCTCTGGATGCAGATGGAAACCTAGATTTTTGTGAGACTTGACTCTTTCATGATTCTCCTACCCATCTCATCTTTGCTTCTCAGTTTTATTTTTTGCTGATCACAGACATATTCAGTACTCTGAATAAAGCTCTCAAGACTGTTTTTTTTGCCTAGTTCTCCTCTGTCTACACCCTCTCTCAATAATCTCACAGATCTTAGAGATTCATTTATCATCTCTGTATATGGCTTCCATTTCTATACATGCAGCTCAACTTCTTTACTGAGCTACAGTTCCATATCATCAGTTGCACATTGCACACCTCAAACTCATGATATATAAAATAAAACTCACTTTCTATTTCCCAGGCCTCCAAAATAATAATTCTCCTGCAAATATCCCTATCGATTTCAAAACTATTCTTATAGTCAACTAGATTTTTAAAGTTGGAATGGTCCTTAGTTTTTCCCTTTCCTTCCCCCATAATTAGTTAGTTAGATGCTACAAAACACAGCATCCATTCCTATTAAAAACACTAGAGAACACAGAGATAAAGGCAAAGCAGTATATATCTAAAATATCTGAAACCAACAGCAAGCATTATTTGTAATGGAGAGAAGCTAGACATATCCCCAATAAGATCAGAGGTGAAACAAGGATGCCTATTATTACCATTATTATTCAACATTGTACTAGAAATGTTGGCTTTAGCAATAAGAAAAGAAAAAGAAATTAAAGCAATTAGAATAGGCAAAGAGAAAATATAACTATCACTCTTTACAGATAATATTATGATATACATAGAGAATCCTAGAAAATAATACAAAAAATCTACTGGAAACAACTCAGAGCTTTAGCAGAGTTATAGGATATAAAATAAACTCACAACAAATCACCAACATTTCTACATATTACTGGCAAAGCCCAGCAGCAAGAGATAGAGAAATTCCATTTAAAATAAAATACTTGGGGATCTACTTGCCAAGACAAACCCAAGAACTATATGAACATAATTACAAAACACTTCTCACACAAATAAAGTCACTTCTAAACAATTGGAAAAATATCAATTGCTCATGTCTAGGCCTAGCTAATATTATAAAAATTATAATTCTGCCTAAATTGGTCTACTTGTTCAATGCCATACCAAACTGCCAAAACATTATTTTATAGAACTTGAGAAAATAATAACAAAATTCATTTGGAAGAACAAAAGGTCAAGAATATCAAGGGAATTAATGAAAAAAAAATGCAAAAGATGGTACCAAAGCTAAAACTATATTATAAAGCAGCAGTCATCAAAAACATTTGGTACTACTAAGAAACAGGGTGGTGGATCAGGGGCATATATTTGATACACATATATCACAATATCAATACCTACAATAATCTAGTATTTGATAAACCCTCAAACTCCAGCTTCTGGAATAAGAACTCACTATGTGACAAAAATTGCTGGGAAAACTAGAAAATAATATGTCAGAAACTCTAGATAGATCTACATCTCACACCCCATACCAAAATAAGGTCAAAATGGGTACATTATTTGGCATAAAGGATATCATAAACAAATCAAGAGAATGAGGGATAATTTACCTATTAGATCTTTGGAGGAGGGATGAATTTGTGATCAAAGAAGAACTAGACAATATTATGAAAGACAAAATAGACAACTTTGATTACATTAAATTAACAAGGTTTTTGCACTAATAAAACCAAAAGAAACAAGATTAAAAGCTTGTACAAAGCTGAGAAAAAACTTTACATCCAATGTTTCTGATAAAGGTCTCAATCCTAAAATATATAAAGAACTATTTCTTATAAGAATATAAGTCATGGGGGCAGCTAGATGGTGCAGTGGATTAGAGTATCCAATCCTGAAGTCAGGAAGACCTGAGTTCAAATGTGACCTCAGACACTCAACACTTCCTAGCTGTGTGACCCTGGGCAAGTCACTTAACTCCAATTGCCTCAGGGGAAAAAAAGAATAAAAGTCATTCCTCAATTGATAAATGGTCAAAGTATATAAGCAGCCAATTTTCAGATGATAAAATTAAAATCATCTATAGTTATATGAAAACATGCTCTAAATCACCATTGATTAGAGAAATGCAAATTAAAACAACTTTGAGGTTCTACCTCACACCTCTCATATTGACTAAGATGACAAGAAAAGATAATGATAAATGTTGAAGGAGATGTGGGAAAACTGGGATAGTAATGCATTGTTTATGGAATCATGAAATGATCCAACCATTCTGAAGAGAAATTTGCAACTATGTCCAAAGGGCTATCAAACTGTGCATACTTTTGAACCAGCAATATCATTACTGGGTCTGTATCCCAAGGAAATCATAAAGGAGGGAAAAGGACCCACATGTGCAAAAATGTTTGTAGCAGCTCTTTTTGTGGTAGTAAAAAATTGGAAAATGAGTAGATGCCCATCAATTGAGGAATGGCTGAACAAGTTGTGGTATATGAAGATAAAGGACTATTATTGTTCTATAAAAAATGATAAACAAGTTGATTTCAGAAAGGCCTGGAAAGATTTACATGAACTGTTGCTTAGTGAAACAAACAACCAGGAATACAAGGTACACAATAACGGCAAGAATATACGATGATCAGCTATGAAAGACTTGGTTCTTTTCAGTATTCAGTAATCCAAAGCAATCCAAATAGACTTTGGACAGAAAATGCCATCTACATTCAAAAAAAGAACTATGGTGACTGAATGTAAATCAATACATGCTATGTTCACTTCTTTTTTCTGGTTTTTTTTTTTTTTATCTTTCCCATATTAGTTAGATGCTACCACCAGAACATCTCATATGTGTCTTTTCACTCATATATTTTATCCCACTATACTAGTTTAAACTATCATCACCTCAGCCCAGGTTATCCTAGTTGGTCTCACTATCTCAGATTTCTTTCCATTTCAGTCCATTCTCCACTTATAGACCAAAATATTCTTAATGCACAAGTTTGACCATGTTGCTCCACTTTTTCAGGAATCTTCAACAGCTCTCTATGGCCTCTATAATTAAATGCATTGACTTAATTATTGAAAGCCCCTGACAATCTGACTTAGAATATTTTCATGCTTATTTCACATTTTTCCTTTTCAGCATTCTAAACTCTAACCAAATTAACATATTTAACTGTCTGATCTTGACACTCCATATTCTACTTCCATGCTTTTCCACAATCTATATGCTCTCCCTGCCATGTCCTTCTTCCCCAACTCCACTTTCTAGCTTTCTAAGTTCCTATGCCATCCCCTATGGGAAGCTTTTCCTAATCTCCAGTTGTTGGCACTCTCACCTTCCTAAATTATCTGATTTTTATTTATCTGTTTAAAGTAGTTAACTCTCCACAACTTGAAATTTCTTGATGTCATTAATACTTTGCTTCTTTGTATATCCCATACTTAGCATAGTTTCTTTGTACTCCATAAACACTTTAAATTTTTTATTAGATTAGGTTGGGTTGTTAAATTGATAAATGAATAGGCCTGGTCCAGAGGTCATTTATAGTATATAAAAGCACACACACAAGCAAATTTTTACTATGAAATTTTAATTAAAAATGTAAAAGGAAAGTATATCAAGAGAAATAGAAATATAGAGCTATGAGAACACATAGGAGAAAGATCACTTTGAATGCAAGGGGAATAAGGAAAAGTTTTTTGAAGAAGATGAGATTTGAATTGGGTTTTGAAATACACACTTAAGATTAAGGCTGTGGAATATGGTAGGGGATGTAGAAATTAATATTCTTTCAGCAAGACCAGGAGAACAAGTTAAACCATAGCATCAATATTGAAAAAACAAATCCTTTTGAAAGGCTTAAGAACTCTGATCACCTAAACTAATCTATCTATTTAGTGCTATACCAATCAAACTCCCAAGAGATTATTTAACTGAACTAGAAAAAATAACGACAAAATTCATCTGGAAAAACAAAAGGTCAAGAATTTCAAGGGAATTAATGAAAAAAAATGCAAATGAGGGTGGCCTAGCTGCACCAGATCTAAAACTATATTATAAAGCAGTGGTCATCAAAACCATTTGGTACTGGATAAGAAATAGAGTAGTGGATCAGTGGAATAGGTTAGATTCACAGAACAAAATACTCAATGACAAATTTGTTATCTAGTGTTTGATACCCCCAGAGCCCCGTTTTTTGGGTTAAAAAACTCACTATTTCACAAAAACTGCTGGGATAATTGGAAACTAGTCTGGAAGAAATTAGGCATTGACCCACACCTAACACCATATACCAAGATAAGGTCAAAATGGATTCATGATCTAGGCATAAAGAATGATATTATAAACAAATTAGAACAATGTAGGATGGTTTACCTCTCAGACCTGTGGAGGGGGAAGGAATTTGTGACCAAAGAAGAACTAGAGGTCATCATTAATCACAAAATAGATAAGTTTGACTATATCAAGTTGAAAAGTTTTTGTACAAACAAAATGAATGCAGACAAGATTAGAAGGGTAGCAGTAAACTGGGAAAATATTTTTACATCCAAAGGTTCTGATAAAGGCCTCATTTCTAAAATATATAGAGAATTGACTCAAATATATAAGAATTCAAGCCATTCTCCAATTGACAAATGGTCTAAAGATATGAACAGACAATTTTCAGACGAAGAAATTGAAACTATTTCCGGTCACATGAAAAGGTGCTCCAAGTCACTATTGATCAGAGAAATGCAAATTAAGACAACTCTGAGATACCACTACACACCTGTCAGATTGGCTAAAATGACAGGAAAAGATAACGATGAATGTTGGAGGGGATGTGGGAAAACTGGGACACTGATACATTGTTGGTGGAACTGTGAACGGATCCAACCATTCTGGAGAGCAATTTGGAGCTATGCTCAAAGAGTTATCAAACAGTGCATACCCTTTGACCCAGCAGTGTTTCTACTGGGCCTATATCCCAAAGAGATTTTTAAGGAGGGAAAAGGACCCACATGTGCAAAAATGTTTGTGGCAGCCCTTTTTGTAGTGGCAAAAAACTGGAAATTGAAAAGATGCCCATCAATTGGAGAATGGCTGAATAAATTATGGTATATGAATGTTATGGAATATTATTGTTCTGTAAGAAATGACCAACAGGAGGATTTCAGAGAGGATTGGAGAGACTTGCATGAACTGATGCTGAGTGAAATCAGCAGAACCAGGAGAACATTATACACAGCAACAAGACTATACGATGATCAATTCTGATGGACATGGTTCTCTTCAACAATGATGTGATTCAAACCAGTTGTGCTGCGATGAAGATAGTCATATACATCCAGAGAGAGGCCTGTGGGAACTG
>JAJPUD010012393.1:39385-49507 GCA_023553655.1 Myrmecobius fasciatus | reverse complement strand
ATGTGGGAAAACTGGGACACTGATACATTGTTGGTGGAACTGTGAACGGATCCAACCATTCTGGAGAGCAATTTGGAGCTATGCTCAAAAAGTTGTCAAACTGTGCATACCCTTTGACCCAGCAGTGTTTCTACTGGGCCTATATCCCAAAGAGATCTTAGAGGAGGGAAAGGGACCCACATGTGCAAGAATGTTTGTGGCAGCCCTTTTTGTAGTGGCTAGAAACTGGAAACTGAAGGGATGCCCATCAATTGGAGAGTGGCTGAATAAATTATGGTATATGAATGTTATGGAATATTATTGCTCTGTAAGAAACGACCAGCAGGACGATTTCAGAGAGGCCTGGAGGGACTTGCATGAACTGATGCTGAGTGAAACGAGCAGAACCGGGAGATCATCATGCACAGCAACAACAGTATTACATGATGATCCATTCTGATGGACATGGCTCTCTGCAAGAAAGAATTGTCTCAAACCAGTTCCAATTGTTCACTGAAGAAAACCATATACACCAAGAGAGACGGAAATGAAATATGGACCACAACATAACTTTTTCATGATCTCTATTGACATTTGCTGGCATTGTGTTGCCTTTCTCTGATTCTTTTTTTTTTCTTGTAGATAGGATTTTTCTTGCATAACTTCTCAAGCATTTCAACATTATTAACATGTAATGGACTTCCTGCCATCTAGGGGAGGAGAGAGGACTGGGGGTAAAATTTGTAATGGAAAGCTTTGTAAAGATCAATATTGGGGAACTACCCATACATATGTTATACAAACAAAAAGCTTTAATAAAATTAAAAAAAATAAAAAAATAAAAAAGAAGTCAGAGAATTAGACTATAATATCTCCTGAAGTGACTTCAAATTAGAAAAATAGTAAATATGCATTTTAAAAATGTCTTCATTATATTTTGCAAAATGAAGAAAAATAGAATAATCAGCAGCAGATTATTTTTCTTTTTTCTCTTTTGCTAATATAGATTGTGGAAAAGGTTATATGAAGGGATTTACTCCCAACTGTGTTTAATTTTGCCTATTAGATTTAGAGCTGGGAAGGAGCATAGATGCCATCAAGACCATGAAGCAGAATATAAGTTTTTCGAGGGCAAGAACTGCTTTATTTTATCTTTACATCTTGAGTATTAGCACAAACTAAGAACTTAATAAATGCTGAATTTATTGAAAGTGATAAGAAAACAAAGCCCCAGGGAAGTTGTGAAAAATGTGAAAAAGGAAGAATGAAGAAAAATCTATCATCTTTTGGCCTTTAAAAACTAAATTACAGTTACAAGAAAAATAGATAAATTTCAAATAAAGCAGCAATAGTAACCCACTAACAGCTGCTGAAAGGTTCTGGACCCCTCTGAAAGCTGTGGAAAAATAAGTATTGTTATCGATCCTTTGTTTACAGAGTACCATGACCTAATGAATGATGTCTTGACTTGCAAATGCAGTGCATTTAAATAAGGCAGAGCTGCACAAAACTGCAGTCTCTCTATTCCAGTCATCAAAGATCAGTGGCAAGAAAAAAAGTCAGGGTGACTTTTCTAGTGGTCTAGAATGTAGTAGATGCTTGGATGCCTGATAAAGCTCTAGATGTTTCTTGGTGTCTGCTTTAGCTACTTTCATGGTTTTTTAAACAAACTGCTCTCATCCTATAATTCTTCAAGGTAAAATATTCACTTTGAAGTAGACTCCACCCCACCCTATCCCATGCCCAAATTATTGATGATTTTAAAGTTAAGAAAGAAAATGCAATTGAAAAAATGCTGGATAAACTAGAAGTGACTGACCCATGGCATTTGCTTTCTTTAATATTACTCTGAGAGTCTTTCTTTCCTAAGTATTTTCTACCTCCTTGAACAATTTTTCATTCTGTGGCTTTAATTTTATTGTTATGCTTTTTTTCCACTCTTTCCAGACAGATAAAAAAGTTGTATTTCATTAATCAATTCTTTTATATCAGTGGTTTCAATTTGTAATATGCCTTTCCAATCAATGTTATTTTCTTTCCACTTTTGTCTTAGTACTCTGCCTTCTATGATTTGGGAAGCTACTCCTAGGAATGTTAACACTTGATGAAGACAGTACATCTTAGAAGTATTTTGTACCATTATTCAATAGACCTAATTTTTATTTTTCTCTTTCCTTACCCTGACATCCATGCAATTCTTCAGGAGATGAAGGATGAGGACTCCTTCAGGGGAACATCAATTCCTGTCTTACACAGGGAGCCTCCAAAATAATTCTGACAAACATTCAAGTTAGTAACAAGAGCAATAAAGTGATAAACTCAATTGGGATGTCCAGAATAAATGGATAGTGAGATGGTTCTCAATTTCTTTATTTATTTCCTGTAAGAATTACCTTTTGTCAGGTTCTATCTTTTTTTTTTTTTAAATAAGCTTCTAAACTTGGAAGCTTGCTTGATATCATTTAGGTGCTGGGCCAGGGAAAGAGGGAAGCTTTCACTAGAAAACATCTCATTTTGCAATCTTCTCAGGATTCCCAAGAGTTCTCATTTATAAAAAGTCATAAGTAATTTATAGAGATAAAACTGTAAGCAGATGGTTTGATAATTACTAACGTCTCCTGGTCACTTAAAAATAATACCATCTGTGATTTTTTTCTCCAATTATTTGGTATTTTTTCTTCCTTGAGATATCTTGAAAGTGTAGCCTTCAATGACTTCAAAGTTGTAATAGCTATCAAATTTTATTCCTTTTGCACTTCATGTGGTTCAGTTAATCTTCCCAAGTTTTAATAAGAATTAGAATGTTAAGCTTGGTGGTTCATACCTCTAATACCTGCTATTTGAAAGATTAAGATTAGTAGATCATTTATGCTTTGAAATTGTGAGCTACAGTGTGCTAAGCTGATTGGGTGTCTTTATAAATTGGGGATCAATGTAGTGAGGTTCTAACAGCATAGAGCCACCTAACTTCCTAAAGATTCCTAAGGAATCAAGTAAGAACCAAAGTAGGAACCTTTCCCTCACCATACCAATCAGCAGTGGGATAAATTTATGAATAGCTGCTGCATTTCCAGTGTGAAAGATAGTGAGACCTAGTTTCCAAGTAACAGACAGACAGATGAATGGATGGATGAATGGATGAATAAAAAGATAGTTGTCACTTAAGTGAACACTGAATTTTTACATATATATTAGGTCTAGTTATAATACCTTTCTAATGCTCATGTCTGAAGACTCATTTATGTTCATATGTCAGCCAGCAACAGAAGAAGAGAGCCTGAAAAAGTCTCATGGAGAAACCTGACTTGTTTTTTTGTCATAACACAAAGGGACCCATAATAGTTACCAACCATTTCCTTTCTGTTGAGTCATTTTCCCTCATCTCCAGGCATGTTATTCATCATATTTTATGCATGTATGATACACATAATTCATAATATAAAAGAATAAACATATTTCAAAAAGATGCTAATTTAAAAAGATAGATACCTTATACAATATTTACACTTATATTTAGTAAATATGTGTATATACATAATACACATATTAATACCTATGCTTGTACAATATATGAATATACCATATCTAGCTTTATTCTTCACTATAACATGCTTTTCATGTTTTATTCATTTATATATATATATAAGTACAAATGTCTTTACCTTTATTTATATGTGTATATATAGTTTAATATATGTATGTATCTAGACACATATACATGTAGACATGTGCAATAATATATTTTATAATGTTTATTTTGTATAAAAGTACATGTGTGTATGTATGTATATATGTCTATTTATTTGAGACCTGAGATTTGGAAAGTTAATAACTATCTTTTTACTAAGGACCTTCAGATGTATATTTATAGGCCAAGAATCAATCCTGATTTCTAGTCCATCACCGACTTCTTGCTAGAAATTTTAAACTTGATCTTCTTAGACATCACAAACTCAATAGATTTAAATTTGAACTCAAACTTTCATGCTATCCTCAGCTTGTTACTCTCATTCACCCTAGAAATCTTCTCAGGAGCTAAGTCTTGTCACTTCCACTTTCACTTTTCTTGTGAAATGTTCCATTTTCTTTACTTCTGCAGCCATGGCAACACTTCTCAAACAGTGTCAGTCTTCAAAGATTTATTAAGGATTTACTATGTGAGTAGTACTACACTAAGCAGTAGGGACAAAAAAAAAATGGACCAAATCATGATACCTGTCCCTATATTCTAGTGGAAAAGATAACATGCAAATAACAATGAAAGGTGATCTCGGAGGACAGGCACTACTACTGTGAGAGACTAGTAAAAGTTTCTTATAGAAGATGTGATGGGACCTATGTTGAAGAAGAGGCCAGGAAAACTGGGAAACAGAAGAAAAGAAAGAGTATATCAAAGATGGGAACAGATGATATATAGGCTTGTACCACATACAAGAACAGTAAGTAGATATAACTGGAGGGTAATAGAATATGGGGAGAAGAGTACAGTAATTAGAACAATGTTTATGCACTCAAAAGTAATAGAAAAGTTTGAAAAAAAGGAAAGTTTTTCCCCTCAAGGGAGAAACAATGAGTTAACAATATCATCAACACAAAACAAAACCTTTGAAGGATCTAAGGCTTTTTTTAGTGATGATGTATTTCTACTCACTTCTTGATATAGAGAAGTTAGACCCAAAATGAGGAAAGAGATACATATTTTTGACAAGTCCATTATATAAATTTATTTTGTCTGACTAATTGATTGCAAAACTCCCTACTCTCAGTTGAGAGAGGGAGATTTGGGAGGGAGAGGAAATCAATGATTGTAAGCTGTTTTTATGGTTGATGTTTATGTTGTTTTATTTTTTCATCCTCTAAATAATTGAAAATGGAAAGTTCATGAGTTTTAATAATAATAGAACCTATCTCTAGCCTTTGAACCTTTGCCTTTGGAGTCTCCCTGGAATGGCCTCCCTTTCTTACAACTCAGAGTTTTCTTCAAAGCTCAGTTCACTTTCTCCATGAGATCAATTCTGTTGCTGCTACCTGCTCATGGCTCCTCCCTCCTGCCAAATCTTGGCTTTATAAAACATTATATTTAGCTAACCTATTTATTAAACATATTTATTAAGTTGAGCAGAAATGAGGTGTTATACAAAATAGGATAGATCAAAGAATATAGAAAAAATGAGATTGTTATCTGGGAGATAACATTTCACTTCAAACAATAAGAGAATGTTGAGAAGGGAGGCAAAAAGAGCCCACTATTTGTAGTATCCAGGATTACAGGCATTGAAAATTAAGAGACATGGTCAGAGATTGGGGTGGAGGAGCAGCTTCCTCACATGTCCACATTAAAGGGAAGTCTCCTATCTGCTGTGAACAAAACATCATTTTTGCCTCTCTTTACCACATTTCCATTTCTTCCTTGAAGTGGTTGCTCAGCTATATAAGGAATGGGCTGCCAGCTCAAAGGTCCTTCAGTTAATCAAGTGTCATATCTCTCTGAGTAAGCAAGCCTCAGAATTATAGGATTGTTCTTCAAAAAACTGTCCCACTTGTGGGTAGAAGTCAGGTCATTTATACATACATGTGTAATTTTACCTGGTTTAGATTATAAGCACTTTGAAAGCACGGGGTTTTGTTTTTTTTTTCAGTTTTGACTCTATATCTATAATATCAGAATATTGCCTAAAAATTAGAAAGTATTTAATAAAGGTTTATTGGTTAATTGGTTAGTTGCCATTCTTACTTTGGCCTTAGTAAATCCCTTTAATTCTTAGGCCTAAACTATAACATATTTTCCACCAAATACCTGCAAATTAAAGTAACTAAATATCAAGATGGTTTTTGACATAACTTAGAAGGCCTTATCAATCCTCTACAGTAGATAATCTGTGATAATCTTTATGTCTTTTTGCTACTTTTATCATGTGATCTATGATGTGATAAACTATCCCATGAAATATTCTTATTGCCTTTAGCATTATAATAAATATACACACAAATAAATATCCAATAATTATCACATTTGACTCATCAATGAAGATCTGACACATCCTTCCATTTAATTGCTAAATAATAGCAAACATTTTAAAAAGAAAATTTTAATTCAAAGGACCAGATTAGTGTTTGCTCACAGTTTTACTCATCATTACATGATAGAGAAGTAACATGGGATATCAACTAGAGAGCTAGATTCAAAGCCAGTAAAAACTGAATTATTAGAGACCCATTTCTCATATTTACTGGTTTTGTGATCCTGTACAAATCAGTATTTTAGGCATATTAGTGTTTTAGACATTGCTTTAATAATGTAATTTACAGAAAAGATCCAAACCTTTCTCTACTATTACAAGGAATTTCTTCACCTGAAATTTCTGTTGTACTGAAAATACCCCTATTACTACACACCATAAACACTGATGATCACTATTAAAAGAGCAAAACCTGGAGCTGATTATGTACAATTTACCTGTTCTCACTCATCTAAACTTTTGCTATTTCATAAATTGAGATTTATGGTGGGGAGGAGAAAGAAGATTATCAAGGGGGTAAAATGCACCATGATGTGTCCAACTATATATTGTAAGACAAACTTTGTATTCTCTATCAATTTAAGGAAATAAAACAATTAGATAAGATAGGAAAATAATAGAGATGATGAAAACAACATTCTACTTCCATTGTTGACTAATGGTTGTTTTTGTTGTAAAATAGACTACCTGATAAGTTTCTCCATTTTGGGCCCAGAATTTGACAGGAATCTTTCTTTGACTTTCTTATCTTTCTAGTAAGAAATGACTTGCAATGACTCATCAATTATTTTCATCAAGCATAATAGATGATGAAATTTTAGTTGATATTCTTGACCACATTTTAGTCATGTTTTTTAGAATGACTATATTTCATGGAATTTTTAGCACTTTCTGAATAAACCCCAGCTTGGATATAGGACAGGCTTGAAGCAAGAATGTATTTGGAATCTCTTGGTAGTCAGTGGTTAAGAAACAAACAAACTTTACTATCTCTGTTTTTCTTTTCTGAGAAGCAAGGAGCCCCTGAGGAGTACAATGGGAGTAATTCTGTCTGCTATAGTTTACAATCATCCAAGAGCCTAAGGTTTTACAATAAAAGATGACTCCCTCGCCTTCGTTGATGAATAGCTATAATTTTCCATTGGACATCCTGAATCGGCTAGCCTGCCAGAGAAGGGAAGAAGCTCTCTAACTCTGAATTGAAGGTATAATTCTAAAATGTGAGGCTCCACTGTGCAATACCAACACATTTTCTGGAAATCCTTGACATTCAAGTATTGTGAGGGAGAAAAAAAGATAACATGGTAGTTATTTAGAAAGGACATGCATTTGGAATAAATTCAGCAATTTCATTACAAAGGACAAAAGGATAATGAGATATGGGAATAAGAAAACTATAATACCAAGGTAAGAAATTTAGAGAAAATATACTCAGTGTTACCAAGTATATCTAAAGTGATCATTTAGTTAATTTTTATAGAGGGAAATATTTATGGAGGGAAAAAATGAGGATGTAGATACATACCACACATGAACCCTCATGCATGTTCACACATAAAAAGCCTACCATTATGCTAAGTCATGTCTAATATGAAAAGAAAAAAAAGGCTCCTAGCTCTAACTTCTGGCATGACCGGTTGATTTATCCACTGTCATTCTTTCCCAGAAGTCAGCAGCTAGACCATATTGATTCAAACTCTTCCTTGGGAACTGATGGAATTATGTTGCCTTTGGCTCATATGTCGCTTTGAGACAGCTGGTTCAAAAGCTAGCTGTGATGTCTTTGGCTGGGTCCAACCCTTGAATTCACTTAGAAATTTGGCTATTACTATTTCCCTGAAGAAAGGAAGAAATATGGCATAGTGGACAGATTGGAAGTGTAACATGGTAAAAGGCGTGCTAGATTTGATATCAGGAAGATCTGATTTGAATGTTACCTCATATACCACCTGTGTGACCATAGACACACCACTTATCTTAGATTCAGTTTATAAAATATAAATGAGAGCACCTATTTAACAAGGTCATATTGAAGGCAAAATAAGAGAATTTATACAAAATGCTTTTTTAAAATGTATTTTATTTTTAATTTATGATATAAAACAAGGATTTCTCTAACAGTATAATAAAAAGATGATTGCACATGAAGCCAAAAATCTTTTATGTACAATCTGCTATATCTTTTGACTAAATACTAGAGTGTATTTTTTTTCTTTTCTTCTCTCTCTCTCTCTCTCTCTCTCTCTCTCTCTCTCTCTATATATATATATATATATATATACACACATGTGTGTATGTGTATATATGCATATGTAGGTATATGAAGATACATTTAATATGTGTGTATTCCAATACTAAGTAACAATAATTTATTACCTTCAGAATTCCCATGGTATCTGGAACTTCACTGATGAGATATTTTGTGTATACATACAATATAAAATGAGGCTTGAGACAGTTATCAAATTCAACATATATTCTTAAGCATCTCCAACATATCTAGCTTAACATTACATATTTGAGTGGAAGGAAGTATAAAATACAAAATTATATGTGTTTTCTGTATAAAATAAATATAGTTAGGGATTTAAAGTTGCATCAGGGCTTACAAAATGTCTGAAAACAATTTAATAGAAAGGGGAGGTACCACTAAGAGAGAGGGCTAGGAATACAAACTACTCTCCTTTACTTATCACCCTAATGGGATCGTGTTGCTAGGGAAACATCTTAGCATTGTGAAAAATATTTGTAGTGAATAATAAGATTAAGTTGCTTCTACAGTAGATGTCCAGGAATTTGATTTTCCTTCCATATTGTTTTCCATCTCTCTGAATGTCTCTTTAACTTACTCTTAAGTCCCTCATATATCTCAGTCCTATTCCTTAGTATATCTGAGTCTAGACTAATATTCTATCCCTTGCTGACTCTTATGGTCTAATCTAAATAATGAATAAATAGGAATGTTAAAATGAGAAAGTAACCTTAGAGATTACTTAGTGCAAATCCCATGTAAGCATCCATCTTTGACATCTTTAACTGGAGATCATTTAGTTTGAGGCTCTCTTCCTATTCAAATGGTCTTCCTTATGATTAAGTATGGGCATATTGCATGTCCTAGGGAAACATAAACTATTTAAAAACAGGAGTTATCTTTGTATATTTAGCACTTAGCATAGATGCTTATACATTATATGGAATTTAGTAAATGTTTCTCAATGAAAATAATCTTGAGGCACTTTCTTACATTGTATATGAGGAAAACAAGGCCCAAAGTGGTTCTGTGATAAGCAACATGCGACAGAACACTTATTTAGCTGGGCCTAGAGTCAGGAAGACTCATCTTTCTGAGTTTACCTCTGGTCTCAAATGCTTAATAGCTCTGTGACTCTGGGAAAGTCACTTAACTCTGTTAGCCTCAGTTTTCTCAACTAAAATGAGCTGGAGGAGAAAAAGGTAAACCATTCCAGTATCTTCCCCCCAAAAAAACTCCAAATGGGGTCATAAAGAGTGGAACATGACTGAAATGACTAAACAACTTCTAATCCAAATGTATCATATTTTCTACTTGATATCTTGTTAGTGAAAAAGAGAAAGAAATATCTATTTAAATTTTTACTATTACCACAATCAATTGCCTTGCTGGATAACAAAAATGGTAAGTGAATGTAGAATGTTAAAACATTTCCCTTACTACATTTGAAAGAGCAGTTCCTGATTGAAAATTGTAACAATAGGATGATGATATTAAAGTTCATCTTAACCATGAATTCTAGTCATGCTAAATTTTGGCCACAAGGAAGTAGGGCCAGTACTTATAACTATGTGCATAGAAACAAAGGGACATATAGTTAGAGGGGTTGTGAAAGGTGCAGATGATGAGTTTTGAAAAGAGGTTGTCCATCTACCTGCAGAAAATCACTTGTGCTGGTAGAGAAGTTAGTCATTACAAAGCAAAAGACCATCTTTACATGTGAGAAAGGGTTGAAGAATGAAATTGTGGCAGAAGTCATCTAAGTAATCTAAGTTGATGATGAGGGAACTCTCAGACAATTCTTTTTTTCCTGTGAAATAGGAGATAAAGTTCTCAGCTGGAAGGGTTGGAAGACAAAGTCTTTGGAATATT